>JASDQU011455231.1:23022-47792 GCA_032191745.1 Picea mariana
CTCGATTTGGGTTTCCACGTAAAACACTGGTGTATTGTGTATGTGTGTGATTGTTTATTTCTTACTGCTCATTATTGGATAATAATTCTACATTGATATAACATTTGAAGAAAAAGGATTATAATTATGTTGTTACTGATTCACCCCCCCCCCTCTCAGTAATCCAACAAATAGGGCCTATGACCTCATCCTACACCTGCAGCTCAAAAAATATGGCCTCACATCCTTCTCCTATCACACACGACTCCTCCAATCATTTTCAAATCCCTCTAAGGGACCTTGGGATGCTCCTAAACCATTATGTCTTGCTGAGAATGGTGGATCGACCCTCACGATGTCTCCACAGACTCCCTAGTCCTCGGTTCTACAAATGAAAGAGGGTATATCCTTATAGAAAGCTCCAAGAGCCTCTCACTATGCCCAAAAACATCCAGTAAGACCACATGAATCCCTCACTCGTCGACGACCTGCAAAAAGGGATAAGTCAGCTCTCCAAAGAGCCATATGAACTCCTCCAACCTCTTCTTGGTGCCACGGACCTGCAAACAATAAAATTTGCCTCTCCTAGGCAGATCAATACACTCCAAACTAAAGATGATCAATAATATGAATTCCAGTGGAAAAACTTGAATGGATTTCCCCCTATGTCTATCTAGGGTAGATATAGCACCATTGAAAGCAGACGGTCAATAGAAGGGTTTTGTAAAAACCCCAACGAAAATTTTCTCAAAGAGCACTCCAAAACAAGAGATCAAATCATAATTCCAAAGTGAAGCGCTACCCCTCCTTTTATTCTTCTTTCGAGCCTTCTAGATCTTACCCCTTTTTGACCAAATCAAACCTCACCTTATTCCCTCTACAATTTTCACGTAAACATTAAAAATTACTTTTTAATGTTTAATTAATTAATTATTTATATTTTTTTTAATGCCACTTTAGGATATTGACATATTCTAACCTAGTGACACTAAATAAATCTCCATGACTCCCTTTTTCTATTGACTATAGCCTGCGGGAGTCCTATAGGTTATTGAGTCATCCCCTGTCAAATTCAAGAGGAAGTGGAAGTCACATTCCTCTCTTCACAATATTTCTCGTCCCCAAGCAACCCCAAATCAGGATGCTGCAAAATATGCTCTCCCTCCCAAGTGGCATCCTCGGCAGGAAAATACCTCTATGCAACTAGATACTCTCGGATCACTTTTCTCCTTATCCTCCTCTCTCTGACATCAATAATACTCTTCAGAGTCAGAACCAACTACCCTTCCTTGTCTAGTGGAGGAATATATGTGGAAGTGGTGACCTAATGTCCCAACGCCTTCTTGAGCCAAGACACATGGAAGACATGGATCCCACTACCCTCTGGAAACTCCAACTCATATGCTACATATCCAATCCTCCTGATCACCGTATACGGTCCATAAAAGAATGGATTTAGTTTCTTTGTGCCACTCCTTTTTAGTGAAGACTTTTTGTAGGGATGCAACCTTAGAAAGACTAAGTCCCCAACCTCAAAGTTGTGTTCCACCCTATTCCTATATGCCTACATATTCTATTGATTATGAGCAACCTGTAAGTTCTCCTTTGGGACTCTCAATATGTCCTGGCTCTCCTACAACCAATATTTTTCCTTGGGGGCTCTTCTCTCCCAAAATGACAAGTCCAAAAATGATGGAGCATTGTATCCATACAATGCCCTGATTGGGCTCATCCCAATGGATATGTGATGAGTGGTTTTGTAGAAATTCTCCTCGAGGTGAAACCACTTTATCCATGTCCTTTGCTTCCCTGACACATAATTCCTCAGGAACCCCTCAATCCATTTGTTAACTATCTCGATCTACCCATCCATCTAGGGGTGTGATAGTTGGTACTAGGTGTCAACTCTATCTTGGATAAACTGAAAAAATCTTGACAGAATACGTTGAGAAACCTGCTATCTTGATCATTGACTATGTTCCTAGGAAGACCATGTAGTCTGAACACCTCTATGAAGAATATGTATACTACCCGAGATGAGTTTTAATCTAAAGGAATGGAAAAGAAGTGTGCATATTTGGTCACCTATCCACCACCATGTAGATATATTCCCTGGCTTGTACCTTCGACAACCCTGTAATGAATCCATGGAAATGATTTCCCACTTCTACTCAGGAATCGACAATGGATGAAAAATTCATGTAGGATGTGTAAGCTCTGACGTGTTCTTCTGAAAATTCATGCACTCTCTCACATATTGAATCATTTCCTCCTTGATACCCTTCCAATAAAATCCATCCCTCACCTACATGTAGTTCTTCATATACCCTAGATTCCTTGCCAGTGGTGCGTTGTGTACTACCTTCAAAATATTATTCTTCAGTGTGGACTCAGGTACAAGATAGATCATGTATTTATAGTATATGATGACATCCACTATCCTATACCTGTTATCATAGATAATTCCCTCCATCATCTCATAGGTGAAGATATTCTTGGAGTACTCCACCAAGAGAATGGACTTCCAGTCCGCTGAGATCTCTGCCATGGAGAATTTTGCGGGTCTATTAGATAAGGAATTAACAACTATGTTCTTCTTTCCATTTACATATTCAATGTCAAAATATTATGCATGTACCTTAATTAGCCATTTGGTTTGTGTCTCATTTAGGTTCTGTTGCTCCAAGAAATATCTCAAGCTATTGTGGTCAGTCCTAACGAAAAAGCATCCTCCCACTAGGTGTTGTCTGAACTTGGCCAATGAATGCATGATGGAGATTATCTCATTAGCATAGATAGGATAGAGCCTCTATGTCTCCCTAAAATTCCTACTCTCAAAATATATGGGGTGTTGATTTTGCATCAATATTTCTCTTATCCCCTCACTGGATGCGTCACACTCCAGTACATATTGATGTGGGAAATTTGGGAGTGCTAACACCAATAAAGTGATCAACACCTTCTTAATCTATCTAATTGTACCTATTCTTCCTTTGACCATATGAACACTCCCTTCTTGGTGAGGTCTATCAGTGGAACACCCAGTTGTGAAAACCCTTTCACAAAGCGCTTGTGATAGTTGCATATTCCGAAGAAACCTCACAACTTTGTAAGTGACCTGGGGGTGGGCCAATATAAAATCATATGGATATTTTCTTGATTCACCTTCACTCCCTCGACACCAATCACGTGCCCCAAATAGAGGATTTATGTCAACCCAAACTCGGACTTTGTCTCCTTGGAAAATAGTGACTTCTCATCCATAATGTTGAGAATCTCATCTACATGCCTCAAATGTTCCTCCCAAGTCCTATTGTAGATCAGTAGGTCGTCAAAGAATACTAGTAATAACTTCCTCAACTTGTTGTTGAAATATGGTTCATACATGACTGGAAGGTAGCTAGTTTGTTAGTCAACTCAAAGGGCGTGACTGGAAAATCATAGTTCTCATAATGACACTTGAATGTTGTCTTATGGACGTCCTCCTCTATAACCATGATCTGATGGTACCTCGATTGAAGATCAATATTTGAGAAGTACACTACCCCATGTAGCTCATATATTAGCTCATCGATCTTGGGTATTACGTACCATTTCTTGATGGTCTTCTTATTCAATGCCCTGTAGTCGATGCACATCTTAATAGTTCCATCCTTCTTCTTTACCAGTACCATTGAAGAGGAAAAGGGACTAGAGCTAGGCCTAATGTTTCCCATATACAACAACTATTGTATGGCCTTCTCTATCTTGTCCTTCAACTTCTGTGGATGCCTGTATGGTGTGGTGATCATAGGTTTTTCCCCCTCCTCTAGTTCAATGACATTCTCAAATCCCCTGTTAGGTGGTCTCCCTACTGGTAGTGGTCTAAATACCCTATCATGATTTTCAATCAATGTATATATGTCCACATTATAGTGTTGGTGATCCTGTGATGGCTTCTCCATGGTGATCAAGCACTTTGCTGTGAAATCCATGTCTCCGTGTCTAAAAAGGGCCTCCATGTGTTGTTTAGACATGGTCCTAGGGGAGCCTGTAGACATACCTCTTAGGATGACTCACTAACCACTTTTTTCCCTAAACTCCATCCTTATGTCCTAATAATTCATGTGGATATCTCCCAATGAGTACAACTAACGAAATCCTAACACCACATGGATGTCTTCCAAATACACAACATAAAAGTCATCGGTCAATGTATAGTTTCCCAATGTTACATCCAATCCCCTAATACTCTGAGTACATGTCATTTTGTATCCATCATTTAATACCACATTGAATCCATACAAGTCCTCTGCAGGGATGTGTCTCTTGGTGACAAGCACTACATCAATGAAGTTGTGGGTGGCCCCACCATCAATCAACATTGTAATTCTCTACCCCTGCAAAATTCCTCTTACCTTGAAGGTGTAATACTTAGGGACTCCTAAAAGTGTGTAAATGATCACTCCCTTGATTCCCTCCTGCAATGATACTTGCTCTGTACTATCAAGGTGTGGTGGATCACCAATGTGTTTTCCATTGTCCTGTAAGTGAGCTATCTCATCATCACCACCATCCTCCTCATCATAAATCACCTCAATATAATGGACCTTACCTTTTCCCATACATCGATGACACAGTTCCCATGGCTCTTTTCAACTGTAGTAAATCTTCTTCATCCTCATCACTCTTTGAGTCTCCTCATACATCCTGTCCTTCCCTATCCATGGCTTATGGGAGGCTTCAACACCTGAATTTTCTGTGGAATAAGGTTTTTGTCGGTGTCTTCTTTGGAGTTGTGTCTTCCATATATTGGGTCTCCATGATAACTTCCTATAGTGTGTTTGGCCTCAAATCCTTCACCTAACCTATCAAGGGCTCAACCAAGCCCTCCATGAATAGAATCACTAGTATTTTCTCAGAAATATCAGTCACCGTGACTACCATCCATTGGAACTATGTGGCATAAGCCTCTGGTGTACCTATATACCTCAATTGTACCAACTCCTTGAAGTGGATCTTGGGATCCTTCTTATCAAACGTGTCCATAAATATCTAGGTGAAGTCCTCATATGATGTGATGTTGGCATGCCCTAATATCAATATCCCATGGTACCACCACGCATAAGCTTCTCCATCCAAGTGTAGGATGGAAAAATTAATTTCCTCAGCCTCTATCATCATATTAAGCTAGAAGTAAGTGTTCAAATTATGCACCCATTCTCTGGCTATGCACCAATCATATCCCTCAAAATATGAGATAGCCAACTTTCCCAATTTGTGCAAAAGATCAAAATTATGTTGACTCTAGCTCGTCCTAGGATTGTTCCTCATACTGAGGTTACATTAATTGTTTTAAGACATGACTTCATGGGACCCTTGTTCTAACAATTGATACTCCCTAAAGTAGGTGTTGACCTCATCATTTGTATCATGTTGTTCCTGTGCTCTTGTAGGTTGCTCCTCAAGGAATGGTGGCAATAATGGTCTAGGTACTTTTCTACTACATGTCTATAGGATACTTTGTGCTAGAATGTGGGTATTTCTACCCTCTGCATGAGCCCTACCTCCTTTGTGACTACCTTCTACAGTATTCCCATTGGCCCCTCTATCCTTTAGATTGACCTAGCTGTCAATAATGAATTGTGTCATGAGTTGTGTTAATAGATACTGTGACCTGGCCATTTTTTGTTTCCCATTAGCTATGGTTTCTTATAGTTGTAAGGTATTTTCCTTAGTATGATACCCAGTAACTCTCTCATTATGATCCCCTATAACTCCTTCTACTTCTACCTCTTCTTATGACTCTGATCTTAGAATGTGTTGTCGTCCATTTCCTCTAGTTTTCCTTGGCATCAATGCCTCAAGAAATCACAACATAGCAAGATCACCAGCTCTTATTCCACTGTAATATCCCAATAGAGATACTATATGAAATTAATGATGTTTGGTGTTTTTAATTGTGAGATTTCATTAAACAATTTGAATCACTTGAATTCTAAAATGTGTGGCAACTTCCTACAAACAGTTTGTATGCAATATTCTCATAAGTGTTTTGTCCAACATATAGAAAACACCCAAATACTCATATAAATGGAAAAGAAATCATGGCATTTTATTATGGATGGATTTGGAATACAATAATAGGTAACTAAAGAATGTTACAACAGCTGCAATAAACACTATAAAATTTGATAGAACATGGGATAATGCCAATGTCTCATCCACAATAGATGTTGGATTGTTGGTGAGGTAAATTGGTCCTCCAATCACCAAGATTTGGCACCCATTGCATGTAGAAACCATTTTTCTGCTCAAAAAACCCCTATGCTATGAAAATAAGGCCTACAACCTCCTCGTACACCCACAAAGCAATAAATATGGCCCCATGATCCTCTCTTGTCACACGCATATCCTCCAATGGTTGTTGGCTCCCTCTAAGGGACCTTGCGGCCTGTTGAGAACGGTGGATTGGCCCTCATGGTGTCTTTGTGGCCTCCCTATCCCACGATTATGCAAATGAAAGAGGGTTGAGCCCTCTAGAAAGCTCCACAAGCCTCTCACTATGCCAATGAACCTATAACAAGACCACACGACTCCCTCACTCACCCACATCTTGCAAAAAGGGGTAAGTCGACCCTCTAAAGAGCCACACGAGCTCCTCCAACCTAATTTTTGTGCCACAGACCTACAAACAATAAAATCAACCTCTCCTAGGAATATCGATACACTCCAAACTAAATACGAGCAATGAGATGAATTCCAATGGAAAACCCTAGATAGATTTCCCCCTATGTCTAGCTAGGGTGAATATGGAACCACCAAAACTAGAAGAGAAATGGAAGGGTTTTTTCAAAACCCCAATGAAAACTTAGCTCAAAGAGCACTCCCAAACCAAAGATCAAATCATAATACCAAAGTGAAGCACTACCCCTCCTTTTATTCTTCTTTTGAGCCTTCTAGATCTTCCCCCTTTTTGACCAAATCAAACCTTACCTTATTACCCCTATAATTTTCACTTAAACATTAAAAATTACTTGTTAATGTTTAAGTAATTAATTATTTGTGTTTTTATTTATTGTCACTTTAGGATATTGACATCTTCTAACCTAGTGAGACTAAATAAATCTCTGTGACTCCCTTTTTCTACTAACTATATCATACATGAGTCATATAGGCTATTGATTCATCCCTTGTCAAAGTCAAGAGGAAGGGGACATCACATTATGCCTTCAGATGTTTGCAGAGAAGACGTGAAAGGAAGAACCATGGACCAATGCCAACTACTAGGATAAATTGTGGTTGGCTTGATGAATGGTCGTGGAATACATTTCACATATGCTTGATGATTTCATACAAATGTGTGTCATCGATTGTACGGTTGTACAATGTTACTATTTCTTTTCATAGATTCATTCAACTATTCATCAATTGGACTATGATGTCCTTGTTTTCTAATTGTCTGGGACTGTTTTTTGGATAGTAGTTTTGGAAACTTAGTTTATGGATTGGATGACTACATTTTTTTTTAACTACCCGAGTTTGATCAGTTTGATGGTGATATTTTTTTTTCCAAGAGTGCTATTGTACCATGGTTGATTAGTCTTTGCAATCAAAACAGATCATTTTACATTGCATTGATTGAAGCACTTTAGTTGGTCATCAACACTTTCAGCTTGTTGGGTCACATTCAACTTCCTCTTCTACTACCATTCATTTATTATTGGAGATATTTTTCATTGAAACATTGTGGACTTTCCATGATGATTCACATCATTGCCATTGGAGGTTCTTTATTGTTGTTATCTCTATTTTTACTTCACCTATTCCTAATTGGTGTGTGTGAAGATTTTGGAGACAATTTGGTTCTGCAGATGACTACTCTATCTTGAGTTGTTTGGCACTTCATATTAGCATATCAATTTTGTCAATACTGGTCATTTTTCATTGGTTATTAATGGTATCAAGTGTCTTCTCCTTGCACCTTATTGAGGATATAGTTGCAACGTATGGATGGTCTTCTACATTTTTCCTCGTCGCAACGTATCCTTGACATCAACGAAGTTAGCATCTATCTTCATTGGTTCTGCAGGATGTTTGAATTTGTTATGAAGGAGGGATTTTGTTTAATTCCATCTTCCTCCAACCATGATTCTATCGCTCTAGTCATCATTAAGGGGGGATGTTAGAATGTGCTAATGAATGCCTAGTGGTCTTTTGTAAATTTATTATGCAATAACTCGTTATCTCGTCCATGCATGTGTTTTCATGGATATATCCAAGTTATGCATGTCCTCACATGTGTTTTCATGGCTATGCATGTCCATGCATGTGTTCACATGGATATATCCAGTCCATGCATGGTTATCTACGCATGTCTTGCATTTAATATAATTCCCATAAAGGAACTAGAGTTCTAATCTAATTTGGGTAAATGGATTAGGATTTAGGATGCCACAGAATGCCTATATATTGTGGAAAATGAATATATGTAGTAATTCTCTTGTAATATTGGATTTTTCCCGAGGAATACAAATACCAGCTTCTGTGGATGTTTCCCCACATTGGGGTTTTAGCACACAAATACTTGTCTCTCTCTTGTTTCTCTTGTCTCTTGTCTTTCTAGATTTCTAGATTATTGATGTTTTGCATAGGAGTTTAGACTAATTGGATTTAACATCTAACATTCCTTTTATCCAATTAATGACCATATATGAATCACACATGACCTGAAGCTTATCAATCCCTTTGTCCAAAGTTGATTTAAGTAAGTAGAAGAAGGCCTTAAATTTTGATTGATTATTTGTTCATCTTCCTACATTACCTTTGACTTGAATTATGTGTGTCTCTTCAAGATATACAAATAAGCTTAACAAGCCCCATCAAAGTATCCATAAGCTAAATATTTTTCCACTTGTATCTCTAATAGATTTCTCTATGGCTTAACCTTTGGAATAAACTTATAATACTCAAGTAAAGAATCAACATAGGAAATTACCTTAAATGTAGGCATCATCTTTTCTTCAAACAAAATAGAGTTTCTAGCTATCTATATTCCCCACAAAACCAAAAATGGGATTTCCATGAAGAACTTTAGATCATGTTGAGTAAACCAAACATTAATTCATGTATCCGTGGATTCACATTTCCAAAGGTTCTAGATACCCAGAAGCTCCTGGACCTCAACCCATCCTTTTTGAGAAAAAATACAATGAATAACAAGTGTGAATTATTTTCTTCATTATGCCTACAAAGTTAAAAAATTATGGACCTTCTATATTCATTTTCTAGAGGGCTCCCCATGTTAAAAATTTATTGTTCAATATGAGACACATAAACAACTTACACTTTGGAGGGGCCTTAACTTTCCAAATCTTCTACTAGCAGCATTTTTTATCACCTAATCCTGGTTCAAAAAGAGAAAAGTATCCAATACTATGGGTATAATTTCCCCATGCTCCATTTAGATCCCATATTAATTCATCTGAGAAATTGTTCAATATTGTATGCACCTTCTTCAATTCTACTAAAAAGTGATCCCTCCTTTCATCCAAATTTCCTCCTAGACCAATATCAACTACCTTTCTCCATCCTTGAGACCATAGGGATGTGTAATTGGGTTGTCAATAAAATTAACTATAAATATGTCAATTACCTATAGGTGTTGTATGATTTCATCAAGGATGAATATGTCTCTACCAAACCCTATTATTGCATATTTCCCCCCCTCTTACTTGTGATTTGTCTCCCACTCTCAATCCCAAATAAGAGCCTATCGCCTTGCACTGGTGATATATATTAACTATACTCTTCCTTTCCTTTATAATCCATTCCAAGAGAGTCCCTGGAGCAATGTATTTTTGTATAAGAATACTTTTCCATAGACCCTCCTTTGTAATGAAATTTTGTAATGATTTTGATGCCAAATATTTACCAAATAAATGAATGTTCTTCAGTCCCCAACCCCTTATATCTTTTGGAGATGCAATCATATGCCACTTAACTAGATGATTCCCTTTGTACTCACTACTCCCTTTCCATAGAAGATTAAAATAAAACTTTCTATTTTTTTCAAGAATACCTTTGGTTATATGAGCTAGGGTGTGCTAATATACTAGAATAGATTCTAGCACTAAATTTATCATAACCAATCTACCTCCCCTACAGAGCCACTTGTTGCACCAAAACAAAATGTGTTTTTCAATTTTAGATAGTAGCGAGTACCAATCTACCTTTCCAGAGAAATTTGTCTTAAGAGTAAAGACCAAGTATTTAACTCCTTCTGACATGGCTAAGTGTTGAAAAGGAAAACACCCTCCAATACCCAAATCTTGAATACCCTCCAAGTCAACTGTATAAACTACAAACTTATTCTCATTTATTTCCATGCATATAACCTTGTTGTAAATATGTAAAATGTTCTTGAAACATTGACCCTCCCTTCTAATCCAAAACAAAATAGTAAAACATCATCTATGAACAATAAGTGTGTGAGTGTCTCACATCCTATTCTCACACATTTGATACTCCTGGTTCTCCTACTTTCACTAATGGCTCTACTTGGTCCCTCTAACACCAAAAACCAATTCTATAATATTTATGATTGAATAAAAAATAATCCAATAAAATTTCATGAATTGTATATACTTTGTTTGCATTTATAATCAAAATTAAAATTAAAAAGTTATATATATTCAACTAATAATATTATTAAAATTAATATCCAAAATCATCTTATCTCACCAAATGATGCATAATACAATAATATTAAATAAAATAATATTGAATAAAATTGAGACATAACACTATAATAAAAATGAATGATTATAAGTAAAATTAATTAGTGTCGTGATGCCATCAATATCTCTTCATTATAAATACACACATTAAAAAATGTAAATCCTCTTCATTATAAATACACAAATTAAAAAATGTAAATCATATTGATTACTTGTGTGTTTTTCAATCTAAAATAAATCATTGTTATTTAACTAACTTTGACGTCTATGCTTATTTATTACAAATACACATAAAATAACACCATAAATTATAAATAGAGAGAGGTTATTGTAACTCTAAAAGAGCAACACCTATCATTCATTTATCTTTATTACAAATACACAAATAAGATAACAACAAAAATACATATATTTACAAAATTATATTTAAATATTATTGGTAAATTGTAATCACAAAGCAGTGATGAAGGTTATTGGCAATTTCAAAGGCATTAAAAATGAAAAAAAAAAAAAAATTGTTTTTTTTTGCTAGCATGTTCTTTACCCACGGAACTAGCCTGTGGTCTAAGAAATTGTGACCCAGGGGCATCTAAGCAATCAAAATCACTTGGGGATCACAACCGGCCTTGGCCACACCAACCCTTAACATGGATGGATTTATTTTGGGTGTCTCCTCCTGACTACCGCGAGTTTTGAACATTTTCTTCCTTACAGAATGAAACTCTCAAAATTCAAGGTACCTTCATCTTCCAAGCCTATGTCTTTTAAGAATGCAGTAAAAAACAACTCTACCAATCCAAATTCTTTAAAGTCTTCTCGTAATCATGGTTTTTATTTAATGGAGCATGATGAAGAGGTGTCATTTGTCAAGATTACAAATATGTAGGTAACTCATTTGCATTCACTATATGAAAATATTAGATTATCTGTAGATTTAATAGGAATTGGAATCTTATATCAACATTGTTTCAATGGATTCATTATATTTGGACAAGGAAATGTGACATCTCTCTAATATCTAGGGGATTTTTTATTGTTCAATTCTATGATCATGTTGATTATCATCAAGTGATTGAGAAGGGTGCTTGGTTTTGGGGAAGCATGGAGTTTTTTATAACTTCATGGTTCCCTAGATTTGATCTTAACTCTATGTTAGTTATTGAGATGCTAGTTTTGGTTTGTCTTCCCAATTTTCCACTATATTTAAAGTATTTATTAGTTTTTAGGATATTGAAAATACTTTAGGAACTTACAACAAATCAAATCTTGATACAACTATAATGGTTTTATGCACATATGCATGTATCTACATTGAGATAGACCTTAGTAAGGGTCTTCTAGTCTAAATGATTCTCACCTGGAATAATTTTAAACACATGCAGGTCTTGAATTATGAGAACACAACATTTATGTGAAAGATATGTCATCTTCCAGGAAATTTACAAGCTACTTGTCCCTGAGTTCAACCTCATCCTCCCAATAAAAAAGGAACCAAATAAAAACCAAAGAGACGGAATTTTTTGGTGGAACCAAGATAAAATGCTAACCTTGATCAAATTGAGGTAATCATTATCCACACATGTTGATTAGGGTATCCACTCCTTTCTCAAGGGATAAATTTAGTTCAAGAATGTATACAAGACTTTCCTCCTTTAGGGGGGTCATGGTAACTGACACCCGTCTAGGTGGAACTAATGCAAAAGCATTTCCCATTATAAATTAATCATTTTAAGATGACCTAAGGGGGTATTAGTATTTACTAAAGGGAGTCTGTTCCCTTAATTTAATTATTGTATTTTCCAAAGTTTTAATTAGATTCTAGAAGATTTTTTAAGATGAGTTTATTTGGAAAAATGCCTTGTAATGCAATCGAATATGCTCTTAGCATATTTCAAAGATGTAGAGAAATATTAGGATTAAGTTGCAAATTTATAGAGAGATAAAAGGTTATTATTGTAATTAGTTGAAGGGTTTTTAGGAATCTGTTTGATATGCTGGAAGTTTATCTTCCATACATAAAAATATAATCCTACGAGCATAAACAAGGGTGGCCAAATTATAGATTTATCGTGCCAAGTTCGAAGAGAGGCCAATTAGTGAGAAATCGGGCCAAAGGGAAGAAGGCCATATTTTAGAATCGGGCAAAAGGATACTTCTTGTAAATTATGTACAAAGATTAATGAAGTAAAGTGTTTATGGTTGTGTGTGTGTCATTCTTTGTAAATGAATGTGATTGTTAATAATTTCGAATGAGAAATCAGAACTACGTGTGTACTTCTCTATCGATAAGAATGCATTTTTTTTTATAAAGTTGTGAATGAACAATCAGGGTTATGCACGAACCAAAAAAAATTTGTGATCATATTATAGCAAGGGGGTTTTTCTATGTGAAAGAGTAAGTTCAAAAGGAATGAAGTTCCTATGAACTTTGTGGAGGTATAAATATAAGAGGAAATAAATCGAGGTGAAGTCAAAGGATTTGTAAACTTTGTAAAAGTTTTATAATTGTAGAGGAGACGAGATTCAATCATGATCATTGATTATCGAATATTAATGGCTGAAATCACAACATTTCATATTGGTTTAAGTCTTGAAACCAGAAGAGATCGTGACCCTTGATCATCATTGATCAACGACAAAGATTGATCAATCAAAGGGAGAAAACATTACCCCGACCAACGACGTGGATCTATTTGGAGTAACCCATATCAGTTCTGATAAGAGACACATGAAAATTGACCCATCAAGATCAAGATCATAGTGGAATGAAGGTATACTGATTTTTTTACCATTGATCGTAAGAGATAAATGATGGATATCTACTCATAGTGAGAATATCAATGGTTCTCAAAGGATATACATGATGAAGGATATATCATTGATCCTTAGGATTGAATATGGGAGAATCATGATTGTTGATCATGAGATATCAACGGTGGAGGTAGATCCATCATATCAGAGGCCGATAGTCCAATATATTAAGGCCAAGCTTCAAAAAATCAACGGTGAGGATTGATCAGAGGAGAAGATTGACAATGTATGCAGAAAATAAAGTGATGGAAAGGTTCAACTTGATCAATGGTGGAGATTAAAATAATTAATAAGATTGATGACTTAGAACTATTGGAGTCCAACAGTTCCATTAGAGCCTGAATTGTTGGAGTGGTTCTAGTTTGTCAGAGTCTGAATCTTTCAGAGTTGGTTCTATCTTGTTGGAGTCTGAATTGTTCAGAGTTGGTTCTTAGTCCTCAGAGTCTGAACCATCGGTGTGGTCCTAGTTCATCGGAGATCGAATCTTCAGAGCGGTTTATATTCCATCAAATTTAGAAAAGATAGGAGTGGTACAACTCCATTGAAGTAGTTTAATTAATATGTATTGAGACACCTCGACCAAATGCAATCAGATAGTTGAAGCCTATTATTCTGGTTCGAGGCCATATGGAATATTTGGTTGGCGTCCGAAGTATGAAAGACTTGTTTTTTGGAGCATTCAATCCAACTTTCCCAACATTGATTTGGGAAACAAAATTATGAGAATTTTGATCCTATGTAGGTAGGCTCCATCATAGTGGTATCAGAGCACAAGAACACTCTTTGAGGAGTAAAAAAAGGTGCAACTTTATATTGAAGAATCAAATATTACAGACAGAGAAAGAAAATTTTAGTGGAAGGAACCTTTCATAAATGAATGACAATGTGTAGAAGGTACATATCAAGTGAGATTTGGAGGTCAGGTATGCATTTAAATTTTGAAGAAGTCATGTATTTGTTGAAAGGAAGTCTGGTATGTTAGATTAAGGGAATAAATTTCAGCAAAGGAACTTTGAAGATACAAAAATTGAGGCCATTCTAGGTAAGGAGAAAAGTGGATAGAAATGTTTGGAGGAAAAGATATAGGAATAGATATTCCAGGTAATGAGTTTCATAGTTTGCAATAAATTTGGTTAAGAAGTGTTTTTGTTTACAGATAGAAACACGAAAGGATATTGTGGTAGAATCCTTACAACTAGTAATGTTGTGATAGGAGGAGAAAAATGGAAGTTCTCAAAAGGAAACTAAGTAAGATTGCAGAATCCTAGAGGAGTAGAAGAAGCTCGAGAAGGTTCTAGAGGAGAGAACCATAGATACCAAGAGGCCAAGCTCGGGAGGAGAAGCTTGGTGAGGTATGTTGTAGCAAGGTGAAATAAACTTGTTATTGTAGAGGCTTATTGTATCTCACAGTCGGAATGGAAAAGCTCATGGAAGAAGAGGTGGAGAGGAATAGAGATAGTCAGATGAATGGTTTAAAAGAAAGCCACAAGTAGATAACAGAAAGTGTCAAAGAAGCTGGTAGAAAGAAGATGAGTGATGAAGAATTTGACAAAGAGTTTGTTGAGTTAAAGGAACATCTTTGTATGATGATGAAGTTGTTTCAGGAGAGATTTAAAGAAGACCATAGATATGGTTGGAATTTCAAGAATAAAGTTAAATGGCATATTGTACAGTCATATGTAAGGAAGTCGATATAGAGCTTGAAGCACAGATTGGATGCTTGGATCAAAGAGGAAGAACTCCGAGAAGTTGAGTACAGTGTTAGGATATTTAGACACTTAGGAGTTAGTTAAGAACTACTTGGTCTAATGTGTCGTTAGGTAAAAGTGTGTTTATTAGTGTGTTTCTTTAGTATGAATTAGTATGCATTTGTAGTTAGGACATCCGATAGTCACGATATGTTCTCGACATAGAGTGATCTGACAGTTCATACTCTCCTCGATCTTAACGGCCATTGATATATGGCTTAACACCCGATTGGTCCATGATCTCTATTTAAAGAGAATGGAGGGTCATTTGTCGATGATCGATTGTGAGAAAATATCTTGTAAAACCTCTTTGTAATCTTTTTCTTTGCATTAATAAACTACTCTAAGTGGCCGCGTTGGATGGGGTCATGGATGTTTCACCGTAGGGGCTCTACCACGTGAAAACATCGGTGTGTTGATCTTTGATCTGGTTATGTAAGTGGTTACGGTAGATGTTCCTCCTCTGTTGGAATACCTTTGTTGTTGCACATTGTATCAGAGCTTGTTTGAAGACTCGCTCCTGTTGTAGATCGAGATCGTGAAGCTGAGTTGTCTCATCTCCATGTTTTGTCATTTCAGTACATTTCTGGGTTGAGAGGACTATTCCTTTGCTTCCAAAGAACTTTTTTCATTCAGGAACACTTTTCGTTTCACTCGAAAAGGTTTTTTTTTTCCCAAGATAAAGCCATTACAGTCAGATCAAGAGGTATAAATCTTGAATACACATTTTTTAAATTTTTGCAGAGTAGTATTTTGGTTTTATTTCGGTTTTGTATTATTTATTTTTGGGTTGCTACTCTTTTAGATCTGTGTATGTTCTTTGCCCCGTGCCTTGTGCGATATTATAAATTCATAAACAAACAGGAAAAGGTGTATCTTCTGGGTAACCTAACCGAGATCTAACCCTTGTTGTCATTGAGAAGCAAAACAAAAATCTTGTGTGAAAAGAGTTTTTTTTTAGCACGCTCTCCAAGGTCATCTTCAACAACAACAATCCTCCTTCTGAACATTACAATATGTTTTGTTAAACTATTTGGTTAAACGTTGCCTTATTAAGTAAAGGTCTTGAGTTCAAGTCTCTCTTTTGTTACTTCTTTTGAAAAAGTTCATGCTAAAATTGTAAAGTGTATTTCACTTCAAGTATAAAAGTGAATCACTATAAGTAGCTTTAATATTTTATTTTAGAGTTATTTATTTTGCATGCATCTTTTCTGTTATAAAGTAACTTCATTGTAAAAGTGATCCCCACTTCTATTTCTAAAAGTGGGTCACTTCATAAAGCAACTTACACTATCACGAGGTCATTTGGTTATCGTTTATGCATTTTTTTAAAAGGGCATAACTCTCACATATGAAGTCCGTTTTCAGTGCCGTTTTTTTTTAAACCGCATAAATTTTCAAGATATTTTCATCCACATCATCAGTTTCAGTTTTTAAATCCATATTATTTGAATATTTAATATGGATTCTACAAGTAATGTCTTGCTTACCAGCACCAACTACTTCCAATGGAAATCTCATATGGAAGATTTATTAAGAAGTAAAGGCTTGTACCGGATTACCTTGGGAAAGGAAAAAACACCCACTGATGATGATAGGAAATCCAAATGGGATAATAGGAGTGAAAAAGCACATGGACTAATCGGAATGTCCATCTCTCCTGATTTAAGGTTCCACCTTAAAGAAATTGATGACCCCAAAGAAGATTGGGAAAAGATTGAATCTGTGTTTGGTAAACTCAATATTATTCGAGCACAACAGTTAGAAAATCAAGTACTGACCTTGATTCCAAGTGATTTTTATTTCCTTGGAGACTATCTATCTAAGTTTAAAACACTCAGAATTTTATGTGAAGAATGTGAGATAAAAATGGAGGAAGAGCGTTGCATATATCTTATTATTTCTAAGCTAGGTAGTGCATATTTTGTGTTTGTATATACCTTTTATGCCATGAGAGAGGCTCTAGGGAAATCTTATCAAAAACCCACTCTTGAGTCCTTGTGTGTTGCTTTGATTAAAGAGAAAGGTAAGCTTGTACAACTTGGAGTGATAAGCACTACAGGTACCTCCAACAAAGCCTTAGTTGCCCAGCAGAAAGATAAACCCAAGTATCCCAAGAAGAAAGATCCTCGCTACAAAAACAAGAAACATAAGGGTCCCAAACCCGCTCAGATAACTTCATCTCCTAATGGTGACAAAGGAGCAAAATATAAAAATAAGAAGACTGACAGACATTGCAACTTTTGTGATAAAGATGATCATGATGAATCCAAATGTTTCAGGAAGATGGCAGATTTAGAAGCAGCAATGAAGAATCACAACATCAGTATTGATTCTACTTATTCTTCTTCTTCTCAAGGACATGAACTTTCCGCTTATGGGTTCT
Source organism: Picea mariana (assembly GCA_032191745.1). Lineage (NCBI taxonomy): Eukaryota > Viridiplantae > Streptophyta > Pinopsida > Pinales > Pinaceae > Picea > Picea mariana. Next base: position 40,665 of record JASDQU011455231.1, read on the forward strand.
CCTTCAACACAACTTCTACTTCTTCTTCTGATGAGTGTCTTATTGATTCTGGAGCATCTTATCATATGGCTAAGGATAAAGACATATTTTCTTCTCTAAATGAATGTAACACCAAGAAAATATTTTTTTGTGATGATAGATCTCTTAGTGTTGTAGGATTTGGAACAGTTCAAGTATATAATGGTCATTTCAATGATGTATTATGTGTTCCAAGTAATTCTTCTAACCTTCAATCTATCAAATCACTCATTCAGGTGAAGGTAAAACCATAGAGTTTTCACCTCACCAAGTTGTAATCAAGGATCTAAAAGATCCTAATCATTTTCTTGCAACTGTAATTGTTGATGATATTACCAGGTTGTACAAGTTTGACAAATTTGGGTCATCATCTTTTTCATCAGTTTTTGTTGCTCATAGCGATGACTTGATAAAACCTTAGCATGAGCGGTTTGGTCATATAAACTATCTCTCATTGCAACAACTATGTAATCAACAGATGGTGACTGATCTTCCTCTTGTTTCATGCAGAGATGGTGTTTGTGTCAGTTTTTTTCTCGGCAAACATCATCGAGACAGTTTTAACAAACGTGCATCTTGGCATGCCTTGGGCTCTTTGCAACTTGTTCACAGTGATTTGTGTGGTCCACTTTCTTCTCCTTCCTTTTCTGGGTGCAAGTATTTCTTAACTTTCATTGACAATTTCTCCAGACGTAATTGGGTTTACTTCTTAAAACTTAAGAGCAAATTTTTTGACAAGTTTTTGACCTGCAAGGCCCTTGTAGAAAAACAATCTGGACATCAAATTCAAAAGTTAAGAACATATAATGGAGGAGAATATGTGAATAATAATTTTACAAGTTACTACACTACACAGGGCATCCAAATGCAACACACTATTCCATATACACCACACCAAAATGGTGTTGCTGAGAGAAAGAACCGCACATTAAAATAAATGGCTAATTGTATGATCTAATCTAAGGGATTAAGTCTAAAGTATTGGGAGGAAGCAATCAACTGTGCAAATTACATAGTCAATCGCACTCCAAAAAAGGCTCTAAAAAATATAACATCGGAAGAAGCTTGGACTAAAATTAAACCAGATGTAAGTCACTTCTGTGTATTTGGCAGTATAGCATGGGCTCACATTCCTGATGATAAAAGGAAAGCATTGCAGCCTAAAAGTGAGAAGTGTATATTTGTTGGTTATTCTGAAGATGTCAAAGGTTATATAATTCTTCAACCAAATTGTAATGAAATTATTCTTAGAAGAGATGTTAAATTTGATGAAAATATCTTGGCCTGCGAGCCTAATTCGGCGGTTGTGTCTTCTTCGTCCTGCGAGCCATCTTTGACATTTGTGCCTTCTTCTGTTCCTATTATGGTTTCTTCTTCAGATGATGACAGTGAGGATGAAAATCCACCTTCTCCTACTCACCTTCCTCCAGATGAGTCTTTTGAACCTGAACCAATACCAGTTCTACCACTTCCTAGATGGGTCTGTTCAACACGAGAAGCAGTTGGTGATCTTTTCGGCGATCCTTCAGATTAGCGTCGAACACATTCACAGTTCCAGTGAGTCTCTTCTCTTTTGGCTCAATTTTCAGAGACTCGTGATCCAGAGACATTTGCAAAAGCTTCAAGTCATCCAGATTCGGATACAACAATGAATGAGCAGTATCGTTCTTTAATGGAAAATGATACTTGGGATCTTGTACCTCTTCCAAAAGGAAGAAAACTTTTCATATGTAAATGGGTCTATAGAACTAAGTATGCATCAAATGGAAGTGCTGAAAGACACAAGGCTCGGTTAGTTGCCAAAGGATTTTCCCAAGTTGAAGGAATTGACTATAATGAAACATTTTCCCATGTAGCCAAAATGAATTCCATCTGCCTTGTTCTTGCCCTTGCTGGCTCACATAAATGGGAGGTCCATCAGATGGGTGTTAAATCTTCCTTCTTGCATGGATATTTGCAAGAAGAAATCTACATGGAACAACCTCCTGGCTATGTCCAGAATGACTCTAGCCTTGTTTGTAACCTTAAGAAATCTCTTTATGGTCTTAATCAAGCTCCATGAGCTTGGTATGCCAAAATGGACAACTTTCTTATTGACACTGGATTCTCTAGATTCCATTCTGATCCTAATGTCTATACCAAGAAAGTAGAAAGCCATCTCATAATATTTGTCCTTTATGTTGATGACCTTATCCTTATTGGTAGTGACTCAAAACTTTTAAACCATGTGAAAACCATCCTTAAGAAGAAATTTGAAATGACAGACTTAGGCTTTTTGCACTATTTCCTTGGCCTCCAAGTTTTGAAAACCAATGAAGGAATTTTTCTTTCCCAATCTAAGTATGCTTGTGACCTTCTTCGTCACTTTCACATGGATGATTGTAAACCAACCCCTTCTCCCTTCCAGTATGGATTCAAGCTTACTCCCACCTGTACTTCTCTTGAAGTTGATGCCACCCTGTACCATCAGTTAGTTGGTAGCCTCTTATACTTGACTCATACCCATCCTGATCTTTCCTTTATTGTTGGTATTGTTTCCTGGTATATGCAAACACCCTATGAAAGCCGTTGGAAAGCAGCTAAAAGGATACTTCGCTATGTCTATGGTACAGTTCAGTTTGGGATACATTATAGTTCAGGGGGACTCCTTTATTGGTTGATTTCACTGATTCAGATTGGGTCGGCGACCTTGATGATCGGAATTCTACTGTAGGTTATGTTTTCAGCCTTGGTTCAGGACCTGTCACTTGGGCCTGTAAGAAACAACAGGCTATTTCACTTTCTTCAATAGAAGTAGAGTACCGAGCAGCGATAAATGCAAGTCAGGAAGCCTTTTGGCTTCGATAGATCCTTTCAAAGTTTGGATTTTAGAAGAAGCATCCGACCAGCCTTTGGTGTGACAATCAGAGTGCCATCAATCTCTCCAAAGACCCAGTTCAACATCAACGCAGAAAGCACATCGAGCTACACATGCAATTCATAAGAAAGCTCATTCATGATCAAGTTATTGAAGTGCTCTTTTTTCCCTACAGAAGATCAAGTTCCAGACACTTTCACAAAGTCTCTTACAGAAGCGAAGTTTTCCAAACTTCGATCTATGTTATGAGTTCAAGAAGTTGTCATTAAGGGGGGATAGGATCTAATGCTTCCTTCCTTCTCCTATTGTGTCAACATTGTAAATCTTTCAATCCTATCCCAAGTTGTTCTTAAGGGGGGATGTTAAGATATTTAGACACTTAGGAGTTAGTTAAGAACTACTTGGTCTAATGTGTCGTTAGGTAAAAGTGTGTTTCTTTAGTATGCATTTGTAGTTAGTACATCTGACGGTCACGATATGTTCCTGACATAGAGTGATCCGACCGTTCATACACTCCTCAATATTAACGGCCATTGATCCATGTCTTAACACCCGATTGGTCCATGATCTCTATTGAAAGAGCATGGAGGGTCATTTGTCGATGATCGATCGTGAGAAACTCTCTTGTAAAATCTCTCTGTAATCATTTTTTTTGCATTAATAGATTTATCCAAGTGGCCGCATTGGTTGGGGTCGTGAAAACATCGATGTGTTGATCTTTGATATGGTTATGTGAGTGTTTACTAAAGGTGTTTGTCCTCTTTTGGAATGCCTGTTTTGTCGAACATACAGGAATTACTTGGAAGCAACACTAGTAGTTCACTTTTGTGAACCAAAATAGGGAGTGATGCTTCGAGTGGAATAAGAGGGACACGATGAAGACCTCATGAAGGACTTGTAGAGTTCATTCCAGCACAAAGAAAGGATGCTAGAAGAATATGAAGGGACTCAGGAGTCTCATGGTTTTAAAACTAATAAATTGTGCATATGTACAGGTTATACAATTTATGAATATAGGAATCCACTAGAATATGTCATAAAGGACAAGGGAGACAGATAATTTCCTCATGAAATCATAGAGGAGAGACAGGTCTATAAATATGTCATATCATAAGAAGGGACAATATTGTCTCATAAAAACAGTGAAAAGGGAAACTATGCATGTTCAAAGAATGCAGATGCTGGAGAGAAACATACACAAAATATTCTCCTCACAATGAATAAGATAGAACTGGTCATCCATAAAAAGTACAAAGAAGGATAATATTCATAGGTAGAGAAGTTGGAAGAAGAATTGAAATTACTATAAGAATGGCTAGTCAACCCCAATATTGAGGAAGACTACATAAAGATTGCAGACATAATTCAAATTAATCCTCAATAGTATTCAAGAGTACCTAACAAGGAAGGGATCCCTAAAGAATCAAGAGAAGGACTTTTATCTCCACAAACCCATTGCTTATTTGAACATGTAATTGCAAATGAGGTAAGGGAAGAAGAGACAAAATTGTCTCATGAGGATGAAGTTTTGTTTCATGTACACCAAGAATATCCCAAGGAAAATATTGTGTGTAATATGTTTATGTGTGTAGGTGTAACGAGAAATAATAATTTTGAATATGGAAGCAAACAATCTTCTACAAAGAAGCAACAATATTGGAGGAGACAACTATGTGCCTTAGAGATTTGTGAAAAAGAATGGGAGAGAGTTCTGATAACTCTCACACAAAACATTGACGATACAATAGAAATTTGGTACAGAAGATTTAGAAGTATACTGAATGCAAAGGGATTTCAAGGAAGGAAATTCAAAGAGAAAGGAAAACAAAAGATTTCAGAATTGAGACAACATTCTGAGGAAAATGAAGATGTGAAGAAAGCACTAAGTTGTCTTGGAGATACTTCAAATGATGAAGTATATGGAGTCCTGAAATGGGTTATGCAAGATCGCAGTATTGAAAATATGGAACTTGTCAAAGAAATTATTACAGTGAAAGATGACAGTGATACCAAAGCAAATGATCATTTGTGCAAGATCATGGAGAAATCCTTACAAAAAGGCATAAAGTGTTTATTTCTAGTCTGTCATTTTAATGAGATCAAAGAACACATTTTGTTTGTGTAATCATGTAGATTCAACATACAATTTAGAGATATGTATTATCAGTTGCATAACTTTTTATTTAGTGAGCAATGTTCTCAAGAAGTTGAGGACAGAAAGAGGTGTGAAGACCAAGAGATGGCAACAACCATACAAAATTTATGTGGAAATTTGCAGAAGCCAAATTGCAACAATGGTGTGTATGAGCAAGGGGGAATATTGGACGTTGAATTGGATCAGTTTTGAAAGTGTTTAATGAATATTTCCAAGTAGAAATATCATAAGAAGAAGAAGAAGAAGAAGAAGAAAAGCAGCATGCAAATACAGCTCACTGAAGAAAGCAAAGATTTTGCACAACAACAATGTAAGATTTGGGATCTAGGAGGACTTCAACAAATGAAGACTCATGATCAGGAGATCATGAAAAATTTAACCCTAGGAGTCTGATGTAGGATCATTTCTCGTAAAAAAAAATCATTTTAAGAAGACTTAAGGGGGTCTTAGAATTTACTAAAGGGATTGGTTTCCCTTAAATTAATTATTGTATATTCCAAAGTTTTAATTAGAATCTAGAAGATTTTTTAGGATGAGTTTATTTAGAAAAATGCCTTGTAATGTAATTGACTCTGGTCTTAGTAGATTTCGAATATCTAGAGAGATATTAAGATTAAGTTGCATATTTACATAGAGATGAAAGGTTGTTATTGTAATTAGTTGAAGGGTTTTTAGGAATTTGTTTGATGTGATGGAAGTTTAGCTTCCATACATAAAAATGTAAGCCTATTGGCATATATAAGGGTGGCCAAATTATAGAGTTATCATAACAAGGTAGAAGAGAGGCCAATTAGTGAGAAATTGGGCCAAAGGGAAGAAGCCTAGATTTTGGAATTGGGCAAAAGGATACTTTCTGCAAATTATGTACAAATATTAATGACGAAAAAGTCTTTTTGGTTGTGTGTTTGTCATTTTCTGTAAATGAATGTGATTGTTAATAATTTTGAATGAGAAATCAGAACTGTGTGTGTATTTCTCTGTCAATAAGTGTGAATTTGTTTTGAAAAATTTGTGAATGAATAATCAGGGTTCTACGTGAACCAACACAAATTTGTGATAAGATTGTAGAAAGGGGATTTTCTATGTGAAAGAGTGAGTTATAAAGGAATGAAGTTCCTATGAACTTCGTGGAAGGTAGAAATATGAGAGGAATGAATTCAAGGTGTATTTGAAGGGTCTGTAAACTTCTTTGAAGTTTTAGAATTGTAAAGGAGAGGAGATTCAATCATGATCGTTGTTTTATCCAAGATCAATGGCTAAAATCAAAACATTTCAGACTGGCTTAAGTCTTGAAACTAGAAGATATCATGACCCTTTATCATCATTGATCGACGACAAAGATTGACCAATCAAAGGGAAAAAACATTACCCCAACCAACGTCGGGGATATATTCGAAGTAACCCAGACTAGATCTGAGAGGAGACATGTGACAATTGACCCATCGAGATCAAGATAAAAGTGCAATGAAGGTAGAATGATTTGTGACTATTGCTTGCGAGAGATCAATGGTGGAAATCTACTCGGAGTGAGAATATGAATGGTTCTTGAAGGACATACATGGCAAAGGATATATCCTTGATCCTCAAGCTTGAAGATGGGAGAATCATGATCGTTGATCATGAGATATCAATGGTGGATGTTGATCTATCGGATCAGAGGCCAATAGTCCAATATATTAAGGCTCAGATTCAACAAATAAATGGTGAGGATTGATTAGAGGAGAAGATAAGCAGTGTATGCAAAAAATAAAGTGATGGAAAGGTTCAAATTGATCAACAGTGGAGATTAAAACCCTTAATCAAATCGACAACATAGAACCATTAGAGTGATACAATTCCATCGGAGCTTGAACTATTGGAGTGGTTCTAGTTTGTCCGAACATGAATCATTTAGAGTTGGTTATAGCTTATCGGATTTTGAATTGTTCATAGTTGGTTCCTAGTCCTCAGAGTCTAAACCATTGAATTGGTCCTAGTTCATCATAGCCTAAATCGTCGGATTGGTTCCTATTCCATCAGAGTTTAAAAAGGTCGAAGTGGTATAGCTCCATCATAGTATGAATTTTTGGAGTAGTTTAATCCATATGTATCGAGACAC
>JASDQU011455231.1:47809-60939 GCA_032191745.1 Picea mariana
ATCAAAATTATGAGAATTGCAAGCCTATGTAGGTAGACTCCATCAGGAACAAATAGAAATCATGAAACTAATACCTTTGATTCAGATAAGGAATTGATTCCTTCTAAGAAATATGATCCTTCCGACTCATAGTTAGTTGTTGTATATCCTTTTTCAAAAGGGTGACATGAAGTTAAAAAGAAGAAAGAGAAAAGGGGACAAACTTGTTATCCTATGGCTTACCTTACCAATCACTAAGTCTAATTATCACCTATATTTGTATTATTCATTTAGGATATTAGTAATATATCCTCAAGTGATGACTAATGATTTAGTTAAGATTGCCTAGCCTAGTCATCATGCATGATTTTAGGATCTAGAGAAAATCTCTCTATGAGATGGCATCACCCATTGTATTATAAATATGTAACATTGGTGTGAATACAATAGAGTTGGATGGTGAGCCATTTCCCTCATCTTGTTGTTCATTTATATATTTTATCAATTGGTATCAGATCAATTTTAGTTCTTAAGGACCTGGTAATTCCATGATAGTTATTCATGGAGATTTTTCATTGATCAATCGTGAGAAATAGGACTACACAATCGAGAGAAGAATCCAACTATTTATAAGGTTTTTGCATCATCTATTTTTTCTGTAATTGAATATTAGTATTATTGCTCGGCTTAACAGTGGGATTTCCAAATATTGGCATTCATTTCTTTCTCTTGATGCTCCTGCCCCCTCTACTTTCTAGATCTAGTTTTTCATTATGCATTAGTGTGAAGGATTTCTTTATCACAACTATGAATTTACAGGATCCATAATTGAATCTCAATTATTCCATGAACCAGAGAAATCAAATTATAAAGAAACCACATCTATGCTTTCCAATGTCGAGTCTCTATAGCTAGGAAATTTATGATTAATTTGTATTGTTAAGGGCGAGTATCACAAACTGGTTTTACTGCTGGGAATATTTCAACATTGAAACTGACCATCAACTTTGAGATTTCCTTTGTTGTTGGGATGCCTCTGATGATTCCATTCACTTAGGAATTTGATCTACCACGTTTTTGGGTTCAATTCTACTCATTCTCTCCTTGAAACCCTTGGACAATGTCAACGTGATTGCACAGTGTAGAGCATTTAACACATCCTTTAACTGAACATAGATTCCTCAACAACACTCTCTTCACCTATAGTTGAAATTGATCGGATCCAACTCCTGTAGTTTCCCATTTGGAGATATACCACAAAGAAATCCTCCATCCAATGATCTGCCACACAGAGATCTGCCAACAATCCAATATTATTACAGTGTGAAACATTGAGGTGATCTATTTGCATCTAAGAGGAAGAATTTGTAGCATGGATTTGTAATGATATCAACATCAATTTGCAGCACCATTGATCTCTAGCTCTCCCTCAATTTTTTCAGGGGTCTGCTATTTCAGCAAGCGATCGATCTATCCATTGATAAAACGATCCAAACTTTTGCAATTTTTGCAGCGATTGTTGATATCGATAAAAAGGATTGGAGTAGACTACCAATATGTTCTATTCAAAAATATTGTAGCAGAGAGTGGCAATGTGTCTTTCAAGTGTGAAATAATCTTGAAAGTCTCCTCAGCCTCTACCTGACGTTGCAAGCTATCTTTTGATGCATGATCTGGATGAAATCGCAATAGAGATTGCTTATATGTTGTGTTGACCTCATGTGATGAGGGGAATTTTCCTCCCCTTACTAGGATTCCTAAACATCGAAGAAATGAATCCATATCTTTGCAACTAGATGTTATTTCTTCAAGTTCTGAAGTTATTTTACCACAAAACTATTCTTTCAGATCCATTGTTTGCTCCTCCTTCTTCTGGGTTTCCCAAATTTCTTCAAGATGTTGATTTTCACGTCTCTCCATCTCTATCATACGTTCATCTTTTTCCCTTTTTCTCATTCGCAATTGTTTCACCTCCTTTGATTTTTGTTGTAATTCTAGATGTCGGCGTGTCCACTCTTCTTCATTGGCACGTTTGAAGTTTCTTTTAATGTGCACGAGTTTTTAAAGTCTTTGCTTTTGAGAAAATGCAAGAGTCCAACATGCATTCCCTCCATGATCCATTGATTCTCTTCCAATGACGCAAAAATTATCACTCATATCACCTCCAATTGCATTTCAAACATATTTGAAGAAGACTCCAGAGATGCACATTTTCAAGGATGAGCTTTCATGCCTAAAGAAAAAAATAGGTGAGAAAGTTTATTCAATTGAAACTATAGGTCTAGGTCTTGATTTATGTTACACGGATCTAGATATTTAGTAGCAGATTTGAAAGGTAGAGATAGCCCGCAATGATCTCCCACGTGGAATATTTACTTGTTCATGGGCTACATATCACTTCCTCACATAATTTGTTTTCGACCTCTTGTTGATGGATCACAGTGGGAATCGAACTCCAGATTCACTTATTCAAATGTTTTTCTTCAGCTTTTTTCCTATGTGTATATTGTACTACATATAGAAGTGAATTGCATGCGCAAATCACGTGTTGATTGCCAACACTATAAAGAGAAACATGTTATGCATATAAGACAAGTTTATACTTGAAAGAGAGGTTGGAACATTTGTAACCCTCTCTTTGAATATCATTGTGATATCAAGAAATAGATTAGGAATCCATAATAAAATAAACTATTTTTTCTTCTGTCCTAGATCCGCACGAAATTGAATAAGGGTATCTTAGGAACACCTTTCATTGTGTGTGATGGTGAAAGATTTCTTGAATGTTTTCATAGTGTTTTGTGTCTAGTTTTGACACTACGCTTATAATTTATTGTACAACTATACACACATGAAATCCACAGCAAGTTAATGTAAGCACACAATTAATGCCAATGAAGCACATACATTGAAGCACAAGTAATCAAGAAACAACAAAGATATCAAATTGGCAATCACATCAACAATGGATACAGCAAGTTCATAATCAAGGTCTCAAAGCATCATCTGCAGTGCACATTCAAGCATTCAAAGTTGTCATACACGTCAACATTCTACAACAATTCACACTCATATCCTTGAAGCATTGGACACTTCAAGCTAATTTGAAGATCAGTTCAACTTCAGAACAAACGATTCTACATCAAGCAATACGCAAATCAAGTTAATGAACCATTCAAAATTGAAGATCATTTGCTACTTGCAATAGTTTATTTGTAAGAGTAAAATCAAATTTAAATTGAGTTGAACTGTAATTTTTTGGTGCATTCTCGGTTGAACCCAAAACCCACAACTTGCTTGTGTCATTCTATTCCTGAATCTATAGGTTGAGTGGTTAAAACTCAAAACATTGTAAAAATCACAATTTTGGGTGCATTTTTGGTGGTATCCGACACCCTCATCTTGCTAGAGACAAATTCAAATGAGTGTCACAAATTCAAGCGAGCGTGAAGTTCAAGCGATCAATTCAAGTGAGAGAGTTGCAATTAAGCCTTTTTCTGTTGAGTCAAATTGTAATCAGGATCTACCTGCATAAGGAGACCTCATTTAGTATTTTGAAATGGCTCGAAGTCTTGAATTATTAGAGTTTTTTAGCACTCTAATAAACACCACTAAAGGAAACACAATTATATTGAACAAAGAAACTCTTCAATCAGTGCTAAGTTTTTTGCAAGTGGTAGAATCTAAATTTAGACTTCTTCAAGATCAATCCCAGCTACTGAATGATGAGTTGATAGATCTCAAAAATCAATAGCCAGTGAAGTGTTCTGAACTAGTTTTTTTTCAGAACAATCCTCTATGATGATGATGATGATGATGTTTTTTATCAACAGTCGGTGAAGGAGAAACTCAGTAAGACAAATCTAGATGCAGACAAAAATGAAGATATTTTTGAACCTACATTTCAATATTTTTCTTTTCAGTTTAGCGAAGAAAACATTTTAATGATGCAACAACATGCAGTAAATCAAATTTCACATATGTCAAAGAAATGGGTTGAGAATACTCTTTCCAAGCCCATCATCAGACCTTGGGAAGAAATCATATACAACAAGAATAGAACAAGACTTGGATATGACAAAGAAGTTACCTTTCATATTCCTGATTATTCGAAACCAATCCAGTTCCAAAGTGTTGGATTCCTTCAAGAAGCTCCAACTTCACCTATTCAATTTCAGCATCATAATGCGAAGTGCCAACATTGTAATCAAGTTGGTCACAAGGAGAATCAATTTTTTGATCTCCATCCTTGCCATCATTATGGCAAGCATAACCATTCTTCAAACAGATGTTCAACACTGAAGAAACCTGCAATATTGAAGATTCACTATGAGTGGATTGATCCTTGGCAGTGGTCATCAACAACCAAGCGATTATATAAGTCTTATTGTAGAATTCAATCTTGAGTAAAGACCAATCTTGCAGCACATAACATTTTTGTACCTCACATAAGTGGTCCCCTTATGTTGTATCTCTCTAGCATGGCCCTCACATGATGAGATAACATGTGGTTGTTTCCACATGCCCACCTTTTTTTTTACACAAATGGAATAAGTAAAGTACTCTCTTGAGCTCAAAGGGGGGAGTACAATGATGTATCTCTTTTGTACCTTAAAGGGGGGAGTTCAAAATTCTAGTGAAGATGGTTCAAGAAACCACTTGAAGTCTCTCCTTTCAGCTGAAAAAGGGGGGAATTGATGATGGAATTGAAGATGGTTGTCAAACCGAAATTTTCGACAACAAATATGCCAAATGGGCATGAAATTTTCCAAATGGGAAACTGCAGATGGAACACTTTGGTGGAATTATGATTCAATGACTTGCAATTGAATCATACACATTATACATTGGGATGTTGTTGGACACCTAAAAGTGTCAAAATTGGTTAATGGTCATCCAAAAAAACCATCAAATGCATGGTATCAATTGGTTAGTGGTCATCTCAAACCACATATTCAGAGAGCACTTCAGTGATACACTGATAATAGAGTGGTGATACTACATGTTCACCAATTAGAAGAAGACATTAGATTCTTCTAGCTCAAATACTTGGAAAAATGATCAAATTGTCAAGAAATCAGGGACTGTTCATATATTGCATCTATTCACTTCCATATCTCAACTCTCTTCCAGTTCATTTCAGATGAACCATTCAGCATCCAGATTGGTGGTTTTTTGGGTAGTTCTTCATTGAGGCTCAGCTCAAGAGTTTTAGTATGAAGACTTGGAAATAATACCATTTTATGCTTCATTGATGGTATTATTGATCAGACTTGTGATTGAGGGGGGGAATGTTATCCTATGGCTTACCTTACCAATCACTAAGTCTAATTGTCATCTATATTTGTATTATTCATTTAGGATATTAGTAATGTATCCTCAAGTGATGACTAATGAGTTAGTTAAGATTGCCTAGCCTAGTCATCATGCATAATTTTAGGATCTGGAGCAAATCTCTCTATGAGGTGGCATCACCCATTGTATTATAAATATGTAACATTGGTGTGAATACAATAGAGTTGACTAGTGAGCCTTTTCCGTCATCTTGTTGTTCATGTCTATATTTTATCAAAACTGAGGATTATTTTATAAATACAAATAAATGAAATGTACATTACTAATATAATTTTAATATTGTAAGTGTCACATGCATATGTACACTCTTGTAAGTGTAATATGCACTTGTACTTGTTTTTTTTGTATCATGATTTGAGCACTTCAAGAATGTGATTTTCTTTTTATAATAGATATTTAGAAATTGCAATTTTTTTCTTGGAAAAAAAAGAGTTGGATCATAGTGTACATTGTAATGAGAAAATGATGAGTAGGTAATTTTTTTAACCTATAAAATTTACAGGTTGGGACAATTTCCTCTCTACAACCACACATTAAAAAAACGTTCAAAATAGGTGAAAACATTCAAAATGAACGTGAAATTTCATCACTTCTACCAATGTTTATGATTTTATAGTGACAATTGAATCACTAACATGAAAATGAACATCATTTCCTTTTATCATGCTCTACCCTTAATAATATAAGTTGTAGTTTTATGTAGTTTGGTAACTTAATTACTCTTTTTGACCTAATGACTTACAAAAATTATCGTGATTTTGATACTTTCATTTTGACCATATTCAATTTTAGAAATGATTTTTTGAAGAATGCTTTATCATATTTTATTTATTTGTCCAATAAACGTTGTTAGTTTTAGGGGAAATATCATCATCATCATCAATATATTTTTCTTCTTTTTGTTTTGCTTTTTTCCTTCTTCCTTCTTCTTTCTTTTTGTTTTATTTTCTTTCTTCTTCTTTTTTTTCTTCTTCTTTTTCTCATTTGGAAGTGTTCAATTTTCTCTAACCTAACACCCAAAAATTACTTCCAAATAAAATTAATTATTGAATAAAAGTACAACTGAGTTATTAACCAAACATTACAGTGCAATAAAAAAATGGAATCCAAACACATTGCACATGAAAGTTTCTGGGTAAAAACCCTTGAAAAAACCCCAAAGGGAAAAACCAATACTATGAGATTATTATTATTAATAATCTGGGCTCTTGTCCTGGGATAATGGCCCACCCGAGGAAAATACAATACAACAAATATCAAAGCCTTACAAACATAAAGATCAATCCTTCGATCTTGCTAGTGGGTTGCTATCTCTCTTGCTTCTCCTTTGCTCCTTTCCTCAACCCTACCATACACACTTGGATGAATGTCCTTCTCCACCCAATCAATGGTATCTCACTTTCTCACTCTATGTTCGTCTGTATGTATGCTCCTCTCACATAGGATGCCTTTTATAACCTTGAGTTTACCCTAAATCCAAAACCCTAAATATTCAAAGTGATCAAGGGTTGAGATTAAATCTCACCTTCACTTTAGATCTAATGGCTAGGATTTAATTTAATTACTAATCCCAAATACTTATGCATTTAATTAAATTAAACTCACTTTATTGAAAAAGTACATTCACTTTATTAATCACTTAATTAAAGTGAATCTCCTAAGTCCCGAGAGGTATTAATGATGACTCCCACATGTTAGAAACCACTCGACGTGGAAGTACATGTACGATTTTGCTAAAACATCAACAGGAAGGTGGAAAAACCTATAACAACTAAAGTGTCAACAACAATGAGGACAATTGTCAGTGGTTGAGTATGAAGGATATGTTGTCCCATACATAACATTAAAAAATTCAAAAAAATACAAGTCAGCTTTACAGTAAAATAATTACAAGTTGGATTTAAAGTAAATACATTTAGATTTATATTAATTGACCAATTTTATAATAAAAAATAAGGGCACATTAAATTCACATTAATAAAATCGTTATGTCTCTCTCAATCAATAGAGATAATCAAACATAGTGCACCACGAGATAACAATGAGATATAATAGTGAAAAGATTTATCTACATCATTATAATTTGAATATGAGTTTTACACAATTCGAATTTGCATATTTCAAGCTCTATTAAAAAGAAATTAGCAGACTTGTTCTACGATTAAAATGGTGTTGCATTTTAATGACATAAAATGTGATTTTAAGTTCTCTTCTTCATCAATTCTTGGAATCAAACATGATACCAGAGAATCCCTAGAATGTATCAGACTACATACCTTAAATGACTTACAACTACATGTCGGCATCGAGAAATATCCTCGCATCTCTTATGATTTACAGGCCATTTCACAGATTTTCGAGAAGATTTTCCTAGCCATAATATTTGCTCAAAGAAGAACAAAACCAGTTTCAAACCCCAACAAATAAATAAACGAACTAACTATGATACAATGTGAGTAGAGGAAAAGTTATAAATTAATGATTCATATAAAATAATATGATAATTTATTGGACCTTAAATTTAAATGTAATATTACCTTTACTTTAAAAATAAGGCATTAAGTTTTCTTAACTTATATTAAAATTTATATTGTAATTCATCTCCATAAGTAAACATTAATATTTAGGTTTTCTTCTTACATTATATTTTAACATTAAATATTCCTTTTACATTATATTTAAACATTAAATATTCCTCTTACAATATATAAAAATTAATTTTATAGAGAAAACACTAAGGAGAGATATTAGATGTGATTTCAAAATATGGTGCATTGTGGTTGACCAATTGTATGTGCACGTCTGATAATAAAATTTCATGAAAAGTGGTTTAACATGTATTGTAAGCCAGATACAATTGCACTTTTATGGTATGGATTGTTAACATGAGGTTGGAGAATCAATAATAGTGTACCTTAGAGTGCGATGATATCTTTTTTAGATAGTTCTTGTGCTTGAAATATAAATTCAAATTGAAATTGAAATAGACATAGAAATAGAAATAGAAATTGACATCACATTGAAATTGAAATTGACATGTACACTGAAATCAATGCGTTAGAAATTGACATGTACACTAAAGTCAATAATTATTTATATGTATACTAAATAGAAATAGAAATTGGCATGCACACTCAAATCAATGCATTAGATATTGAAATAGAAATAGAAATTGACATGTACACTTAAATTAGTGCATTAAAAATTGACATTTACACTGGAATCAACGCATCTAGAAATTGAAATGTACATTGAAATCAATGCATTATAAATAGAAATAGAAATTGAAATCGAAATTGAAATCGACATTGAAATTAAAATTGAAACTGACATGTACACTGAAATCAATGTGTTAGAAATTGACATGTACACTGAAATCAACAATTATCTATATGTATTCTGAATAGAAATAGAAATTGACACGTACATTAAAATCAATGAGTTAGAAATTGAAATAGAAATAGAAATTGACATCTACATTGAAATCAATGTGTTATAAATTGACTTGTACATTGAAATCAACACATCTAGAAATTGATCACCCAGATCAGGTGTTACATGGCCTACGGCGATAAGAGGAGATGTCGGATGGCAGGGTGATGGGACTTGACATCGGTATGCATGATTTCTTGTCCACAACTTCACCTCCTACCACCTATGTAGGACACATGGACCATATAATGCATGCACCAGAGGATGTAATCAACAACAAGTTTAGTAATGAGGATGAGCGATCAATGCGAGCAATGGAGGCATACATCAATCCAACTTAAACGACTGGGATTGATGAAGCATATGATACTCAAAGTAGGAGAATGAGATGGACTTGTTTTGATGTCATCATGGATATGAATGAGAGGAAGGTAGAAATAGGGGTTCGATAGGCGGGGGATTTTATTTTGGAGTTTAGACAACTCTTCCCTGATGCTGAGATTTCCTGCTTGTGGTGGAGAGAACGCTAGAAATTTCATGTGCATGATTTCAAATAGATGCTTATCTTGAACTAGGAAAGGATGTCACCACACAAGCAAAGGATTGAGGAGATTAGGAGAAGAATGTGTGGGTTGTTTCAACTGTTGAGGATGTCACAAGTAACTATGAAGAGGGAGTGGAACCAACAGATAAGGAGGTAATGCAAGCTTTATAAAATTAAGTAAGAACCATGAGGGATCAAATGGAGAATGAGGAGGTAGAGACATAGGTGGGAGACTTGGTCCCTGACCTGAGATGCACCCAAAAAAGAGAAACCAATTTTTTCAAAATTGTTGAGCTATATTGGCATGTAAATGCCATGGTTCCACAAGGTAGAGATCCTCTACAAAAAGATATCCAAATTCTGAAGCAGAGGATGGAAGCATTAGAAAGACATTCCAACTTCCTCATCATTATTGTCTCCTGGATTTTCAAGAATAAAGGAGGTGTCTTCCATATTTCCAAAGAAAAAAATTCTCCATCCAACTCAAGGGGACCAACAAAACAACCACCTAAAACTACCACCCAGGTTCCATTTCTTGATGTTGAATGCAATTTGCATTAGTCATAATTATTCTAGCCTAGATTTACTAGCTTTTTTGTTTTCAAGTTTCTAGACTCTTAGTTCAGACCATTTACAAATATATGTTCAGACAAGACGGGATAGTAATAGTTTTGATAGTTTGATCAGCTGTTCTGGTTTCCCACTAGGTAAGCCAACAAACTCTATTTTTTTTTCTACACACAATTCATGGCTGGTATAGCTAACTACATGTATATTTTTTCTCTTTATCAATAGAAATTCTCAGCTTACTTAAAAAAAAATAAACACATCTAGAAATTGACATGTACACTAAAATCAATGCCCAAATTGAATAGAAATAGAAATTGACATTGAAATTGACATTGAATAGAAATTGAAATTGAAATTGACATGTACACTGAAATCAATGTGTTAGAAATAAACATGTACACAGAAAACAATGTGTTATAAATAGACATGTACACTAAAATATGTTAGAAAAACAGGATCGCGGAGCAATAAAATAAAATAAAATGCGGAAATAAAACACAGAAGATACGCAATACAATAGAGACACAGATATATGTGGTTCACCTAGTGTGGGCTAGGTCCACCAAATAAATTTCCAGGTCCTTCCTTTTTATTATCCAACAAAATGAAGGGATACAACCTACAACACCCTTATTGTAACTTCCTCTTCATTCTCTCATAATCTCCTCTCTCAGAATACAATATTCATGATAATATAGAGCCGAAATATAATTCCCTCATAAGAGAGGGTTTCCTTCTAGGGAAAAAAAACCTTAAAATAACTTTTATTGTCAGATCTACGACCTTATAATGAACAGTCTAGATTGACTATGAAATTACAATATTTCACAAGGAAAATTTTCCCAAAATTTCGCTTCAGGGGTGCTGCCCCCCACTAGACCCCCCTAAAGATAGTTTTGGGGGGGGGAATCCCCCACACACTCTCCTGTTAGGGAGTGGGGTCCAATCATGGCTAAAACAAACCTCTGAATCAGGAAGATAATCAGGCTCCACAACCAACAATCTTCCACTTGGCGATTGATCATAACAACTCCATTGTTGATGTACCTGTTGGACTATACTCCACCTTGGACCTGGAAAATTTCTCATATTCACCTTCATGCTTGAAGACCAACTGAAACTGAGCAGTAACTCAGTTTCTCCTTAGTTACTCTCTTTGTTAACATGTCTGCAAGATTCTGGCTAGTATGTATCTTTTCCAACTTCAAATGTCCATCTTCCAAGATAGATCATATGAAATGGTACCTAAGTTGTATATGCTTAGTCTTCGAATAGAAGGTTGAGTTATTTTTAAGATGAATGGCACTCTTGTTGTCATAGTACAACATGGTATTCTCCTTCTTCTTTCCCAATTCCTCCATAAACCTCTGTAACCAAATCATCTCTTTACTAGCCTATGTAGAAACAACATACTCGGCTTCTGTTGTTGAAATTGAAACAACCTTTTACAGTTTTAAAATCCAACTTACTATTGTTCCACCTACAGTAAAAACATACCTTGTGGTGCTCCTCTTGCTATATTTATCACCTGCCATATTTGAATCAACATATACCTATAGAAAAATGTTTGAACCTCCAAAACATAATGCATGAGTAGCAGTACCTCTAAAATACCTGAGAATTCACTTTATTGTGTCCCAATGTTCTTTACTTGGATTGTTCATATACATGCTCACAACTCCCATTACATGTGTAGTTTCTGGTCTTGTGCAAACCATCACATACATCAAGATGCCAATTATTGATGAATAAGGGGGCCTGACATGTATTTTATACCCACATGTGTCTTGGGACACATTTCATTAGTTAATTTGAAATGGTTGACCAAAGGTGTACTAACTGGTTTTTCATTCTAAATTCTAAACCTCTCCAACACCTTCTCTATGTATTCACCCTGAGACAATGTCAATTTGTGATTTTTCCTATCTCTTGTTATTCTCATACCAAGGATATTCTTTGCAACACCCAAATCCTTCATCGCAAATGAATTAGCTAATTTCTTCTTGAGAAAATTTATATCCTGCATATTAGACACTGCAATAAGCATCTCATCTACATACAATAGAAAGATAATTTAGCTTCCATTTTTTAGCCTTTTAAAATAAACACAGTGATAAGAATGACATCTAGTATAACCTTATTCTATCATAAACCTGTCAAACTTCAAATACCATTTCCTTGGAGCTCACTTTAGGCCATACAATCTCTTCTTCAACCTGCATACCAAATTCTCCTTTCCTTTGACCTCATACCCCTGTGGCTGTTGCATATAAATATCTTCCTCCAAATCCCCATGGAGAAAATTTGTTTTTACATCTAACTATTCAATATGCAAATCTTCTACTGCCACAAGACTTAAAATAGTCCTAATTGAAGTCATATTAACAATAGGAGAAAATATTTCATCAAAATATATACCTTTCTTTTATGCAAACCCCTTTACAACAAGTCTAGCCTTGTACCGTCTTTTTCCTCCATGTTCTTCCTTCAACCTGCAAACCCATTTATTCTGCAATTCTCTTTTTCCTACAAGAAACTAAATTAAGTCCCAAGTCTGGTTATTTACAAAGGAATCCATTTCCTCTTTCATGCCTTGCTCCCACTTCTTTTTAGTGTATATTTGCATTGCCTCTTCATAATATTCTGGTTCACCGGAATTAGTCAACAATAAATAATACAATGAAGGAGAGTATCATTCAGGGGGTCTACTTAACCTGGTGGATCCTCTAACAACACTTGTAAGAATTTGAGGTACCTATTTCTCCTGTTGTTGTACATTTTGATTTTTTGGTACCTTTGGAATTTCTTTCTCAGTGATATCATCAAGCACTATGTATTATGGTTTTCTTTTTCCTCTTTCTTTCCCTGCAACTGATATTTGTACATGACCTTCTCATTGAATATGACATCTCTACTCCTAATTATTTTGTGGTTTTCATAATCCCATAAGCGATAACCAAAACCATTAACACCGTATCCAATAAAGGTACACTTCTTGGATTTTTCCTCAAGCTTTGTTCTATTTTCTTTATCAATATGGAAAAATGCTTCACAACCAAAAGTATTCAAAAAAGAATAGTTTACCTTTTCACCTATCCATGCCTCCTCTGGAATTCCACCATCCAAAGAGCTTGAAGGTCCTCTATTTATTAAGTAAATAGCAGTATCTACATCATCTACCCAAAACTATAAGGGAAACCCAACATGCAATATCATACTCCTTGCATAATCCATGATTGTCATGTTCATC
>JASDQU011455232.1:15846-27181 GCA_032191745.1 Picea mariana
AAACTTATTAGAGAGATTCTTCTTATGAGAAGAATGTTCACTTGCTCCATAGGTAGATGATGATGAGGATGATGGTGAAGAGGGTTCTGCAGGTCCTCCACCTTCATCTCCTCCATCTTTTACCAAATATTCTCCATCTCCATTCTTATGAAATCTTCGATACAATTCATCTATTATTTCCTTCATGGAATGAAGTGTAGCCATAACTTCCTCAAGTCTCATGGGAGGATCTTATCCTTTCTTTCCTTCATAAACCATCTCGCTTTTATGAAATATCATTTGAATCTCTGACTTATAAATCACAATATTACATTTACCAAGCTTGAATCTGGATCTTGTAAGCATTCACTTAAAAACACTTGTCAAAAACCTACTCTCATACCAACTTGATCTGAAAATTCTTAGATGTTAATTTATTTATTAATTGCACATAGACATCTAACTTGATTTGAAATAATAATGATCGCTTTGATCGTTTGTAAATAAAATGAATTCACTTATCTATCCAAATCCACTTCAATGATAAATAACTTGCAAGATAGCAATAATAAAACACATACACAAGTTTGTTAATAGAGTTCACCTAACTTGGGCTATGTATCTAGGTCCACTTATAATCGAGATTGTTTTATTAATGCTCAAATTCTTGTGTTTTTACAATGACATTTTTATTGATTGCACTAACTCAAAAATAGAGTAGACCATTGAATTCCTCTTGAAATTTTGAGAAAAATGAGTATAAACACCCTATACTTTCCTCAATGAACCCTTTCACACACTATACGATGAAAACTCAAAATATTGATACCACTTGGGCACGAATTTTGATGCACCTTGGCACACACTTCTATGATTCGTACGTTGTGTCACTTTGTCTTGATCCTGGCACCAACTTAAATAGGGCACAGGCCCTAATTTCTATCTAAATATTTGGACAAACATTAAATGTAATATGGTTGGGATCTCATAGCAATAGGCGCCTTGGGCACATTAGTTAAAATTGTGGTATATGTGGGAGGAGGTCATGGGTTCGACCCCGTAGACCTGTCCCCCTTTTGGCGCTTTGTTATAATTTTTATATGTTATATGTAGCATATAGTTTTGACCACCCCGCGTATTTTGGGGTTTAACATTCAATACATATAACCATAGGATCAAGGGTTATGCCCTCAATCCTATTTTCCCGCCATTTAAACTTAAACCAAACTTAAATAGAATGGAAACCATATACGATTAAGTCACATGTTGAGGGTATAATAGTAAGTCAGTGGGACATTGGACGAGAGACCTGGGTTTGATCCTCCGAGATATAAAAAAAAATTATTTGACCTTAGCCATATTAGGCCAATGGGAGACTACCACATGGTGGTCTCTCATTGGTCCACATGTGCCACATGTCGAGATCTTATTGGTCCACCTAGATTGTACGATTTCCCTGTCACCTTTCCAACTCAGTTGTATGATATTCCACGTTTTGCCTTATTTGTTTCCATTTCAGCTTTTTGCGTACGGGTATGGATGTGCCACATGTTACCCTTCTAGTAGTGCCATGTTGCACCCCCTTTTGACTTTTGACCTATTTGACCAAAACTTTGAGGGGCCATAACTTTCTCATATGAACTCCGTTTGAGGTGATTTTTACGCCGTTGGAAAGCTCTCGTCGAGATCTAGGAAATGAAGTTGTTTTTTAGAGCATTTGAGATAATCAAATTTTGATCATTTATGGGTCCACCTGGATCATCAAGGCCAGACATTATGCAAACAGTGGGATTGGTTGCACAATTTCAAGCTACACCAAAAGAAACTCATGTGCAAGCAGTGAAAAGAATATTCAAATATCTAAAGGTCACCTTAGACTTCGGCTTGTGGTACTCAAGAGGTGAATATTTTACTCTAAAAACATATACAGATGAGGATTTGAGAAACTTTGATTCCATAGTTGATGAAGGTATCTCTCTTAGTTATTCATCAAAGTAAATCTTACAGATGTTATAGTACAATATTGAGAAAAATCATAGAGAGTGTCAATGTAAAAGTGGATGAAGTAGAGCATCATAAGGTGAAATCACAACTAAATGTTCAAATGGATGATCCAATCTGCAAAGAATAAAATGAAGAAGAAAGAACAGTGTGTCAAGTTGGAACATATTTCCATCAAAGAATAGATTGTGGATATTTTCGTAAAACCCTTTCCCAAGGAGACATTGGAATATCTCAGACATAAATTGGGAGTAATATCCATCTCATCGCTATGTGTTTAAGGAGAAGCACAAGTTCAAGGAGAGCATCCATTTTCCATTGATGTCAAAGGGAGAGATTTGTGGACATGGAGGAAAATTTTTATATGCTTGGTGGACTATGTGTTATGTTGCAGGATCACCATTAATGACAAAGGCGAGATTGTTGGAATTAATGTCATTAATTTCAAAGGATTAATTTTTTTTTTAATTTCATATTACGACTTCAAAAATACACACAGAATTTCCAAGATTGATTTATATATAGGTTTACAAGTATATTAAAAAAATGGTTGCACGTGAAAAGGTAATAAATGAAATGGTGGCTTCAAACCTGTTGATATCAATTCTTGATTCCGAAATTTTCCTCCCCTTCTCTATTTTCCCAACTTCTTTTGTCCATTTATTTTCCCCCTTCTATACTTACCCAAATTCCCCTTTTATTTTTCCCTTCTATTCTCCCTTTCTAGTTCTTATACTTAGTCATTTTTCAAAATGGCGGGTTCGTGGGTTGGTGGACTCATGGATCCACATCTCTATCCACACCCTCACATCATGAGTCCGACCGACCGCCACATTATTCTATACTTAGTCATTTTGCAGTCGCGGGTTCCCAAGTTGGCGGGTTTCAAGATTTCATATCCCTTGTTCCATGAACTACATTTTGTACCTGAACGATCTGTGATCTACATTTTGACCATTGGACTCCCCGGGATCCTAAGTACCTCATCTCTCCTATATTGAGTTCGACTGGCCACATTACAACACTTATCCAATTCTCAACCTTCTGCAACGGCGGGTTCGCAGGTTTCTGGGTTGGCGGGTTCACAAAAGTCCCAAAATACTACTTTCCCTCGTCTGTCCCTCCCACCTTCGCACTTTTCCAAATACACATTTAGTATCATTTAAATGCTAATAACTCATCATGCATGTCCCTTAAATACTTTCATTAGTAGGCGAAGGAATAGAGGATATTTCTTATTAAACCACATTAAATCATGATTTGTGGAAGATTATATTATCTCTCAAATGCTCATTTCAAATATTATATGGATCAAAGGAACGCTCTCGTCAACTTATGGCAGCAGATTCTTGGTAGTAGTTACATGGAGATACTTTGAACATTTTTGGATGAGAGGACCAGAACTTTCAGTGGTCTAGAGCATACTCTTATTATTCATCCCCTTCTGCTCAGAAGGAAATAATTTGGGCGGCCAAAATTGCTCGTAGAGGCTGTGTTCCTAAAGTTTTTGACTACAAGGAGTTGGTTTCCTGGTGTGCTGAGAAGTATATACCAAGTCAGTGGATGATTCAGCTCCAAGACCATTCTCTCGTCTCTCTCTCACCTCAAGTGTTCTGTAAAATGTTGAAACTCCGAGAGCCGACACTCACCTTCAAAGGTGAAAAACGCAAGGACTTCTTGAAAAAACATGACAACAACCTGGATATCTTACCTGAATTCTTGGAGAATCCCACAGCCATCCCTGAACATATTACCAGATTGCAGGTCAGCTTGTTCAAAAACCCATTTTGGGAAATTGCTTGGTTATTTACGAGAGTTACGGGCCAAGAAAATGTTGCCAGCATTTCCCATATGATTCTTTACATCTTGTATTTTACTGTCAAGGAGCATGCTATTTTAGATTGGGGGAAGTTGATTTTCGTTGAAATCTATTCCCAATTATCTCAGTATAAAAAAGATAAGAAATTATTTATGTCTTCTTATTTGGTTTTTGTGATAGTGCATTGCTGCTGGTTTCCTAAATTGTCTATATGCAAGAAGGTGAATTGTGAATTTGAACCTGTGACCTTTTGGTACCAAGCATTATGGAGGCACAAAGATTCCCTGCATTTTTATGAGTTTTTCAACAACTTTGTCTCGGTTTTTAAAGAGTTGTTGTTTGGAAAAAATATCCCAAGAATATCTGATCAAGCTAATAAATTCCTGGATAGAAAGGGGACTTTGGAGCAAATGGAGAATTACAATGTCATAAGGATTTTCGGTTCCAAGGAAAATCCTTCCTTTCTTCCATGCCATATATCTGACAGAATGTTCGTTACAGAAGTTGCAAGGCAATATAACTTTTGGATGCACTTTTTTCATGAGAAACGAAAAAAACAATTCATTCCTTTGCCTTGGAAAGCTGGGGATTTTGTATTCAAAAGTATGAACAAAATTGATGAATTTGCAAACCACTTCCACAAATTGAATCTCAAATATGTTGAAAAGATAAGAGGGTTTGACCCTAATGGAATCTTTGTGGAACACATGTTAACAATGGGTTTTAGCAATTCATTTGTCCAGATTGTTCTAGGAGAAGAAGAAGATAATAACCTGGGAAATCCTACCCACACTATTGATGACTTAGAGACGGTGCTTAGCACAAATTAATTGTACAAATAGAGAGGGAAAAGGCCCAACGATAAGAGTGCATAGTCCCCAACTGTTAATCCTAATACTACAACACCTCAAAGAAGTGCTCTAGTGGCCCACCCATCTAAAAAAGTAATCAACAGTAGTTCAGGCGAAGGAGGAGACAAGAACCCCCCTCCAGGAAAAATTGAAAGCTCACATAAACTTCCCCTGAGGAAGAAGAGAAATAATATTATACAAGAGGAAGAAGAGTATCGCGTCGAAAGTGACATCAATAGCTTCTCCCTCGAAGATATGGAGCTCGAGGTTGACATCAAGAAGATGTTTCTTAACATTGATCAGCTAGGAGGCGCGGCCCAGCAAAATCAGTGGTTGGAAATTGTTGAAAATGAGATATTTGATGAAGAAGAATCATTTGTGTTTCAGAGCGATGTTTTTTACAGTGAATCTAAAAAAATAATTATTGAGAAGAGTGATATGAAGAATAAAAAGGGGAAATCTCGTTCAGAGGTTAACCTAAGAAATATATGTCCTTCCCATATTTCCAGAATTCATAAAGAGACTGGCGATGCATTGGACAATTTCATTGGTGGTCTCGAAGCGGAAAATATAAAGTTAAAGGAAACGATTAAGGAACTTGAAGAGACTTTGATGCCTTTTCCACTCCTTGACATCCCTTTGAAAATTGTCGGAACTGCCACGCCTGTAGCCAAAATAAAAGGATCCTCAACCTTACTCATATCATTCAGGAGCTATGTGGAGAATAATATCAAGAAAAGAATGGAACTAATTACAGAAGATTGGGAAATTTCAAAGGGCATGATTTCTTTTGGCTCGAGGGTGCATGTCTTCCTTGAATATCTACAGGATGACCTAAAAAATGAAGAAGGTTTCTACCTTGATGCAGTGGTACCCTTTGGTATTAAAGTTACTAACATGTCAAAGCTAAAGAGAAGAGAGGATGACCTTCCCTATCCAAGTCGGATCAAGCAGTTGAATGTCTGCTGGAAAGAGAAAATAAATAACTTGAACAACATCATTCAGGCGTGCAGCCAAGCCATAACAAGGAGAGAAGAGTTATTCAAAAGGCTCATGGAGGTGGACCTAGCCAGAAGCACTAACGAGTTCCAAGATCCCAAGTTTATCCTCAACTCGTTGTTCTTAACAAAACAACAGTTCAATGAGCAGGTTGATATTTTTAAAGGATTGTCAATTGAAAAATTCTATGGCATAGTTGTATATGATGAGACCGCCATAGATAATTGGCTAGTGTATTACTCTGTAAAAAATCAGGATATTGAAGAAATATTACATGGCATTTCCATTGATCTTAGTGACTTGGAGGGTGAGTTGTTCAATATTAAAATCTTGAATGAAATCAATGTGGCACCTATGAAAAGTTACATCGAATAATGGTTCAAGAAGGCTATCGATAACCTGACAAATGAAGAGCAAGAAGAAGTTGAGACGATTCATGTAATCATTGATGAAAATGATAAAAGGACATCAACGATCAAATGAAGGGTGAGCGACCATCATAGTAAGTTTATACTGATCACATCCTTCTTTTCTTTATCAAGTCCTTCATCCAGTTATTCCACCTCTTTCACTAGAAAGGTTTAACCGAAGACTGATAACTCATTTTTTCTTCTTACAAGGTCTTTCTAATTCTTCTACCGCCCATCGTCTTCTTTCTAAAATCTTGTTTCTTGTATTTATTTCCTTTATGGTCTATGGGAGCCCCAATCTCGGTCTTTAAGACAAACGCATTTACAATTTCAAGAATATGTAATAAACTATATATTTTTGGAAATTTCAAGAGAACTACTTCGGGAACAATCTCAATTTTTCTTTGTAACCTTGTTTTCATAATATAAAGTATTTGAGGTTGATCTATCATTATCTTTATTTGAGTTGCCCATGTATCCATTATGTTAAAGTTCTCTTGTGCATGTGGATCATCTTCTTTTTATTTTTATGTGATTAGTAATATTTATATTAAGCTATGATGGATGTGAGGAAATTTTGCTTATTTGTTTTAAATATGAGAATGTGTTCGGTTCTCGGTCCTTTCTCAGGAACTTTCCTTTAAAAGAAAACAAAAAAAAAATCCCTTTTATTTTATTGTAATATTTTTGTTTCTTTGAATTACCACCACGGACTTCTGTCAAGTCCCACATTTTGAATATTTAAAAAATCTCAAGAAAATCTAAAAGAGGAGTACCACCTCTATAAAAATGCAGGGGGATTTACATCCTCGTGAGGTTTTCATTTCGGTCCTAACGAATTCAAGCGTCAACAAAACCCATGGGTTTGGAATCTCGTGGTATTTTCCCATGTATTTTCCCATGGTATTTGAAAAAGTGAAATTAAAAGGGGGGAATTAATTATTTAATTAATGGGTGTCGTCTCTTTTTTAATTAACATGTCCCTTCATGAAGGGTTACGGTAAAGTATAAAAAGAGAATGTATTGAGAGAAAGTGTGTGGGTGAAAAATGTAATAACATTTGAAGAAGTAGATGAGCATAGATTGAATATCATTCCAAAATGGTAGAGTTGTGAAATTGATTTCAGGTTCACTTGGAATTTCTGTTGTAACTTATTTTCTGGGACGTTTCAAACCGTGAAATTTTGAGGAGATAGAGGCGATATATCTAGGTACATGTGGTTAAAATTTTAGACATTGGTTCACTATACTTTATGAGATATGCCCTATGGAATTTAGGGTTTCAGTTTCAAATAGGTCAACTTGTCATTTTCTCTACAACTTCTTTTCTAAAACATTTCAGACTGATGGGCTCTAACAATGCTTGGAATTAACACTTCATTAAACACAAGAACCTGCTTTAATTATTAACCTGGGAAGCGTAAACTTTCAAAATGTTTGCTTAGGTTTTATTGTTAACTATTACTTTGTTTTCTTTTGTTTTGGTGGGGGAATCAACTTTCTTATTCTTCCTAATTTAACAGAAAATTAATTAAAAAAAATCAGAAATTTAATTAATCAAATCAAAAATTTAACTACATAAATTTATACTACATGTTGGCCTTTGGTCATGTATTAAGGAAGAAAGTGAAGATTAAGGAAGAAGAAAGACAAAGCATGAAGTGGGCGGAAGGCACACAAACCAAGGAAGGGTCGGAGTGGTTAAAGAAGCATAAAAGAAGGAACGAAGTAAAGGAAAGCAAGTCATTGAAAGAGAAGATCAAAGAAGACAAAGAAGAAAAGAAGATAGATCGTGGACAAGTTAGCAAGCAGAAGAAGACACTAATGGGTGCTTTGGATCACCTCGCGGAGAAGAAGGAAGAACAGGTTAGTGAAGTCCTTAAAATGCGGGTTATGTGGACCTAGGGTTTTGGCACCTATGGTTTTGGACCTAGGGTTTTGACACATGGGCTTCGGTCTAGGGTTTTTTAAGAGTCATGGAATGTATAAATATAGCTCTAGAAGAGTTGAGAAAGAGGTGATAGTGAGGTTGAGACGTAAAAGTGTTATGTCTTAGAGCATTTTTGTATTTTGAGTCTTCAGCTAGGTGCGAAGATCGACTCTGCAGCTGGGTGCGCAGGGTTAGGAGATAAAGAGGAGAGAGAGAAGGATCTGTAGCTGAGTGCGCAAATAGAACTGTATATTTTCATTTATTTTATCAATAAACATAGTTCTTTGGACATATCCCTAGGGAGAGNAACCACATAAATCTTGTTGATCCATGTGGTTGATGCTTTGTTATTTACTATCTGTTATACTGTTATTGCACTGCTATTTTTCCTGTTAAAGATAAGGAAATATAAATAACTTTGCGGGGTTAAGCATAATTTTGTTAGGAATATCTAGATTATTTTGCATTGTTGTTTAGGAATCATCTTGCATTTCCTCTGATTTTAGACACCTGTGTCCTGCAACCCCCCTATTGCTACTTCGGGTGAGAAATCGTCTGCTTCACAGGTGTTTCTGAAAGGGCTAGTAGTTAGGGTTTGTTGGTGCATTGTTAGAGTTGAAACCTGAGTCTGCCCCTGTTCCAACAAATGGTTCTATTGTCGGGACCAAGATCTTCTTGAGGGAATGTCAAGGTGGTTTCCATCAAAGATAGAGATTCATAAGTGGATAGAAGAACAAGAAAGGTACTTCGTCGTAGCTCAGAACAAGAACCCTAGCATTAGTACAGAAGACTGGTTGGGAAGGTACATCTTTACTGATGTGCATGAGATTTTCTTTGCAAGAGTTCATAAGGATTTGTACGAATGGTTAGCCAGACTAGCAGACACTCAGTTTGAAATCAGATCTAGACCACCTATGGTTTGGACATTGGCGTTGATTAAGAAAGTCAAGAAAGCTCATAACGTTGTATAAAGGGCAGTAGATCTTTGGTTTGATAGCACTATTGGAGGGTACATTACTGGGTTTGCTATCGACAGAGTAGAATCATATAGTTAAGCAGAGAGGTATTTCTTCAAGGGACCTAGAGGAACGTTTCTATACTTTTTGAAACTGAAGATTAAGATGCTATTGCATGAGAAGAATATCTTGAAGATACAGTAATCAGTTGGATTTTAAAGCTAATGTTCAAGAATTCAGACAACAACAGTGACACAGAGGCTAGATACACGCGCAGTGGGAGATCATTCAGAAAGGTTCCTCTTGTGAACTTGTTTAAGAAGAGATACGAGCCATTGGCACAAGACGAAGATTTCTACAGTGGAGAGGAGCAGGGCGATCAGATGAAGAGTATTCAAAGTTCGCAAGGGTAGAGGAAGTAGAGACTGAAGAACTTCGCCGAGAAGAACCAGAAACTTCAGGGACTGCACCTACTTTCGAAGTAAGTATTACTACTCCTCCTATTGTTTTAGCAGCATTAAGTAACCAAAGTAACCAGAGTAATCAGAGCACTCAGAGTACTGTTACAAGCAGTTTAGTACATACTCAGTCAAGAAACTAAGGAAAATCCATGGCAGATGAAATGAGGTTACCCATTTTCAGAGGAGATGGATCTTAGGATCCTAACCAGCACTGGTTCTTATGCGAAGCTGTATGGATCCTTAAGCAAGTCACCGATGAATTTGTTAAGAGAGCTCAGTTTAGTAATACCCTAAGGGATCGTGCATTAAGCTAGTATATGAAGTTTGTTATAGGATCTGTACAGCCTGAACCGTTGAATGAAATTAAAACTGCATTGAGTGCAGAGTTCAAGAAGCCTAAGTCGAAGTCGCAGTGCATTACAGAGTTGAAGGAAATCAAGTAGAAGGTGACTGAACCTGTTTGGGAATTTGATCAGGGGTTTAAGACCTTGACAGGCCATTTAAGTTTTCATATTCTCGACGAACAGCATAAGGAATGGATCATCGCTACCCTCCTACCACACATTAGGGTTCCTCTGATTCAACATAAGGTCTCTTTGTAGGCTGAGTCATTAGAGATTTCCATGAAACTAGAAGCAACCCCTGTAGGAGAATCCAGTCCAGGTATGAGTCAGATTTTGAATCAATTAACTAGTTTATCTTTACAAGTTGAAGACATGAAGAAAGATAAAGGAAAGGAGAAAAGAGAAGACATATGGTGTTTCATATGTAAAGAGGGCCATGACAAAGAGAATTGTCCTTTATTTAATGAATACTTGGCATCTGTAGCTTCTAACCCTTTGAAGCAGGCTACTTTACCATGGTGCGAGGTATGTAGAACTAGACATCGCCCTGGTGAATGTTATTATATGCAAAAATATGTCTAGACACCCACCAATATTTATTGTACATTATGCAAATATGTGGGGCATGATGAGAAGGATTGTAGGGCTTATGATGATCCAGGTGGATATCGGTGGCCACCCACCTTCTCAAATTGGCCCAAAACATGTTTCTAACAATTTTGGTAATTTACTATTTTTAGCAATTTTTAACTTCCGGGGCCATTTTGAGGCCCTAAACGATGTTTTTTGAGAAAACGGGGAGTAGCATGGATCATAGATCAATTTTGTTCACCCAAAAGTTGTATTTATTGGATAGATCTTTCCAACGAGCTATTGAGCACACCAAACGGAGATCGTATACAAAAGTTACGCCTCTGGGAAGTTGACGTATCAACTACCCCCATCGGGGCCCACAAACCTTTTGCCTTTTCATCTTCTGGGGTTAGGGTTTTGGATTTTACTTTTGTTAAAAAGGCCCTTAGAGCCTCATTGTAATAATCATATTCTCACGGATGTGAGTAGCCATCACATCTCTTCTCAGAGATAATCTGCCACCATTCTAGCGAGTCTTTCACTCTGTATTTTACAGTCTTTGTACATTTATTTCATTAATAGAAATCATGTATTACTATATATCTATGACTCTTGTTATTTCCGCTATATCTCTGTTATATTGTTGTCTCTCTTGCAATATCTCTAAATATTTATGTGTTATATCTCCGCTCTCATTTCATGCCGAAAATAATCCGGATCAGTGGTATCAAAGCAGACTGCTCTTGATCGTTTTCAGTGCATGTCCCCGACGAGGTCTGAGTATAGCAAGTTGGGTCTCGAGCTTGTCTCTCTTGAGGACAATCTCTCTTGCACACCCAAGAAACCCTCAATGGTGGAAGAAAATAAAAATGACAGAGCAGACGATCCTATCAGTCTGTTGCTTGAGAAAGCTCTCACGTGACAGAGGGACGAAATGATGGAGAATTTTTCCCACATCCTTCAATGCCTCCCGATAGCATCAAGCGCATATTCATCAAGTGGCCACTTTGGA
>JASDQU011455232.1:27281-50612 GCA_032191745.1 Picea mariana
CCTTGAGTATTCCAGCACCAACTGGATGGAAGCACCAACTTCCTGAATGTTCCAGCACCAACTGGATGGAAGCACCAACTTCCAGTTACACAGGCTCCAACCTACATAACAGAGAACACCTGTTCTCCCTAGCACCACCCTACCACCCTGGTTTCTCTGGCCACTACCAGATGGAAGCTACAAATTCCTGTGTTCAAGCTCCCACTTGAACCTCTGAGGACAATAGTCCTCCCGAGCACCTCCCAACCTCCCTTAAAAATCAATGGTTAAATACACATTCAACTTTACAGATAAATCAGTTCTTACCAGTCTTTCTTTGTTCTTTAATTATGGTCTTATGTTCACTGTTCTGCTACTCTTCTCTTATTCAACAGGTCTGCTCTGTATCAAGTCTTCTGTCATTCTTCCCTGCTTCTGTTATGTCCATCATGTTGCTCTTCTTCTTTTCTCGTTCTGCACAGTTCCTTCACTTTTTACTATGCCTCTGCTCATCTTCTTTTTCTTACTGTTTACACATTTTTCATTCAGAACGATCAATCCAATTCGGTCTACTTCATTTTCTTTTATACACCTTTCTTTAACGATTCCACTTCCCCTTCCAATGGGAAATCCAACGACATCTGTCTTGGCAACTGAAACGCTAACCAATTCATCATTCTCAGTCGGTTTCGCTTAACGGATTTACAACTGAGGCGTTAATGTGTGAGTAAGAACAGCAACCCTCCAATCAAGGTTTGATCCAACGGTTCAGATCCCATCGGGATTTCGGCATTTGCGATGTCAAAAATCACAAGCCCTTCAGACTCGCAATTCTCCGATTCCCGATGGCTCCTTTCCACTCACTAGCCCTCCTGGCTATAGACCCATATGACCATCTATCATGTGACCGCCACCATACCTCTCGTCGGGGTTTCGGGGTTTATAATGATAATGTGCATTCATCCCCTAGAGCTGCGACACGTCGATTCCCGACATCCTCTGTACTCCTTACACATGTCCTGCATTAACTCTTGGGTGGCCCACAGCCTATGCCTCTTATTGGGAAATCGCGTATCGCGATTTCGCAATGTCTGATGGTCAAAGTTCTTGTCAATATCAAAACCCGAACCCCGAAACTCCGAACAGGGCTATGATCTACGGTTCAGATTCATTCTTATCCAACGGCTGTGATTACTTCGCGAAATTGCATTTCGCGATTTCGGAGTTCTTGATGCATTGTGTTCTTTGTATTATGAACTCCCGATCCCCGAATCTCCGATGCCACCTGTCCTCTGCGCTGTCACCACACATGATTCAACACGTATTAAACACTGCCACGTGTCACTCTGATTCATTACTTGTATGTGTCTGAAGTGTCGAATCTGTCTGACACTTGTCACTACCTGTTTGTGCCACGTGTCGCTTAGCTGACGTGGTCTGTTGACGTGGGTCGAGTCAATGTTGATCTGACAGTTCAGTTTCCGTCGGGATTTCGCATATCGCGAAATCGGGGAATTCGTTGTAGAGTGAACTTTGCCTTATGAAATCCCGATCCCCGAATTTCTGATGAGGCCTCCTGGTTGCCACGTGTCCATACAAATGAACGGTCCAAATCCCTGCTTGATTTAACGACTGCGATCAAATCGCGAAATCGCATATCGCGATTTCGGGGTTTTCAATGTCAAGTGATTTTTGCGTTATGAAATCCCGATCCCCGAATCTCCGATGGATTATCTCCCTTGCAACTTCTGCAGATCTGACGGCTATTGTTCTTTTGGGAAATTTGAATAAGATCCTACGGTCACTGACTCTTCTCCTCCCGATTATTGCTGTGCTGCTATTCATTGCTATTGTCATCACTGCAACCACAACTGTACTTGCCATCAATGACAATATACGCTAATTTGCTTTCTGTTAACCGAAATTGCCAACAGTGGATTTATGGATGTATAATGGTTTCAAAAGAACGTAATGTTTGACAGTACGGAGGATTGGTATCAAATGTCACATCATCAAAATTTATCAACAATTTAATTTTCGGTAAATTTTTCGGCCCCCCAAATGAAGGTGGTGGTTGTCCCAACAACCAAAAAAAGAGGGTACAACATGATTAATGGGTAATTTTGAATGATAGATAAATAAATTTACAATAAGAGTTAGAAAAACCTAACTCATGGTTGAAAAATGCCACATGGTCTCTCGTGATGTGGTGGAAAGTCTCACCATGCATATCAATCGTTGTACAAAAAATCTATAGTTGGTTGCATTTATCTGAAAAGTAGTAATCTTGTTGTAGAGAAAGTCATTTAGATGAGAGAAATTTGAAAATAATTTGGCTAGATAAAAGTGATGATGAGAAAATATGTAGCAATAAAAAATGGCTGAAAATTGCTTATGCAATAGAAGGCTGCAAATAAACTATGCAACTATGAAAAAAAAATCGGTGTTGTTAGTTTTTTTTTCTTATTTCCAATGAGGAACCCACCATCATTGGTTTTCAAGTTTTTTGGTAACCTATGATGCCATCTATAGTTTTCATCCCAAATTTTTTTTTCCATGAAAATATCTCCATTCCTAGTTTTCAAGGTTTCTCATGGCCTACAATGTCGTTTCTGGTTTTCATTACAAGTTTTTTTTTGTTTTTTTTAATTTCTTCAACAATATTATTAATTAGAATCAAGGGTATGGAGGTCCTCGACTACATTCATAAAGTGTTGTTCCTACAATATGGAAGTGAACTCCTCTTTTGACTTGGGCTTCTTGTTTAATTTCAGACGATGATCATTTACCAACAATGGAAGTTTTTCATCATCAATTGTTCTTAATTGTATTGTGCCATTATCGAAGGCAGTTTCAACTTCATATGGACCAAGCCATTGTGTTGTTAGTTTTCCTTTAAAGTCTTGAAATCTAGAATCAAATAATAACACCTAATCTCCTGTTTGAAATTTCTTATCCTTGATTAAATGCTCATGCCAACAATTACGTTGTTGATGCAAAGTTTATGTATGATATAGAGCTTCTTGACGAAACTTGTCCAACATGTTAAGTTGTGCAATTCATTCTTTCTGTGCAGTAGATATTCCAATTCCTAATTCAACTATTGTGTGAAGAGTCTTTCTTTCAAATTATATAGGAAAAAGAAACATTTTTCCATGGAATAATTTATACGATGTAAATCTTGTTGATGTTTTCCATGTTGTGCGATAAGCCAAAACAGCTTCAGAAAGTTTATTTTCCCAATCTCTAAGGTAGAACTAAATTGTCTTAGTTAAGATATTTTCCAATTTTTTGTTAGTTATCTCCACATCCCCATTTGCTTTGGGATGATAAGTTGTTGTCTTCCTATGTTTGATTTTATATAGTTCAATAATATCTACAGTCAACTTGGAAGTGAATCGAACTCCTCTATCTGATAAAATTTCTAGTGGCATGCTAAATATGGTAAATATGTTGTCGTAAATAAATTTAGCAACTCACTCCTCTTTAATGTTTTAAAGGAGTTGGATTACCACCCACTTGGTTAGATAATATGTATATACTAATATGTAATTGAATTGATTAGATGGTGGATTGATAAGGCCCACAAAAATCAATACCCCCCTTTTAAAATGGTTCAAGAGAAATTTTTTGTTGTAATGAAATTTCTACAGATTTGGTAGGTTTTCCCACTCTTTGATAGGCATCACAACATCTAATGTAGGCCTATGCATCCTTGTGAAGGTTTGGCCAGTAATATCTAGTAGAGATAATATTTTTGGTTGTTCTTATTGCAGCAAAATGCCCCTCGTATGGTTCATCATGGCAAGCCTCCAATATCTTATACACTACATCTACCGTAACAAATCTTCGCATGATCTTATCAGGTCCTAGCTTGAATAAATAACCTTTTTTCCATGTAAAAGGTCCACTTTTTATGACCAAGGCACAACACTCACAATAGGGTAAATGTTGTGGTAATCTTCCTAAAACCAAATAATTTGCAATCTCTTCAAACCACAATGTGATCACAGACACAGCATATAGGTGTTAATCATGGAAAGAATCATCCATTGGTTCATCCTCTTGATCGCTTGGAACTCGTGATAAAAAAATTGCAACCACATTTTCTCGACCAGGCTTATCAAGAATATTTGTGTCAAATTCTTGAAGAAGTAATAACCAACGAATTATCCTACCATTCACTATTGGTTCATTCAATAAGTACTTAATTTCTAAATTATATGTATGCACAAATGTAGGATACCAATTTATGTAATGGAGAAACTTGGTAATTTCATAAACGAATAATAAAAACTCCTTCTCCGCTACAGTGTAATTTTTCTCGGCTTTTGCCAAACTTTTGTTGATATAATAGATTTCATGCATAGCCAAAGATTCCTTTTGTCCTAAAATTGAACCCAAACTTTTATCAGAAGCATTAGTATAAATATGGAATGGTAATTTCCAATTAGGTCCTCTCAAAATAGGGGTTGTGATTAATTTATGTTTTAAATCCTCAAAGGCTTGTTGACAAGATTTAGTCCAGACATATCATGCATCCTTACTGAGAATAAAAAACAATGGTGAGGCCAATTTGCTAAATTTTGAATAAATATTCTATAATATCCAACGTGGCCAAGAAAACTTATTACCTCGCACTACTTTGTTGGTACTGATAGATTTTTAATAACAACATTTTTTGTAGAATCTACTTTAATTACCTTGGTAGAAATATGATGTCCTAACACAATTCTTTCAGTAATCATTAAAAAACACTTTACATTACTCATTGATACATGATTTTCCACACATCGTCGAAGAAATGTTTCTAATCTAGTTAATGCTTCATCAAATTGATTGCCAAAAGTAATGAAATCATCCATAAAATTTCCAGGCAGCGGAGTATTAAATCATCAAAATCTACTTAAAACTCTATAAGAAAAATTTCCCCATAGGCATGTGAATGTTGTTTTGTCCTAGTCCTCGAGTGCTATCTGAATTTGGTTATACCCACTAAAACCATCTAGGAAGGAAAAATATTGTTTTCCAGATAAGGAATCCAAAACATGGTCAACGAATGGTAAAGAGAAATGATATTTTCTAGTGGTTTTTTTAATTTCCCTATAATCAACACAAATATGCCACTTTCCCCCATTCTTAGTAACTAACACAAGTGGAGAAACCCACTCACTATCAAAAATTGAATAAATGAACCTAGTTGTCAAGAGTTTTTGCAGCTCATCTTTTACGATATCTTTTAGGACAGGGTTCATTCTACACTGAGGTTGATGAACATGTTTCATTCCATATTGAATGTAAATGTGGTGCATACAAATTGATGGATCAATACCATGAATGTATTTGTAATCCCATGCAAACGGTGCAGTATATTTTTGTACCAATTTCCGCAATTTTTGTTGTTGTTTCAGTTGTAGTTGACTATTTATATTTAAAGATATTCCTAGAAAAATCTCAATGGTTTCAACCTGATTACTAACACATTCTTTGACAAAATATCCATCCAAGTATTGAGAATCATTACCATCACCAAGATTTTAAAGTGACTCATTAGAATCATCAATTTATTCATTACTAACAAAGCTTGCTCCTTCTTCTTCTATGTGTTGGTCACATTCTCTAATGCCAGCAGTTGTTGAATAAACATTATGCATAAAGTTTGATATCATCCTTTAATCAGATGGTTCTTTTAGCATTAATGCTTATTCAATTGTAAGAATTGGCGTTATATTTTTAGCATAATAGCCACACCCATCATCAAGTGGAATCCCCAAAGGTTCTTTTATTTCCAACATCGACTTTGTTGGGGGATCCAATTTAAATTTCTTAACAGATTCTCCTTGTGAAATTGTCATATTTCCTGAGCAACATTCTATGTAAGCATCGAAAGTTAGTAATCATGGATGCCACAAGATT
Source organism: Picea mariana (assembly GCA_032191745.1). Classification (NCBI taxonomy): domain Eukaryota; kingdom Viridiplantae; phylum Streptophyta; class Pinopsida; order Pinales; family Pinaceae; genus Picea; species Picea mariana. The sequence continues at coordinate 33,177 of JASDQU011455232.1, forward strand.
AATGGAAAACCTCCCGTGTTTTTTGGGATGCAATGTTATAAAATCTGCTAGGTACTCCCATGAATCTATCGTCACTACAATATCATCCAAGATCCCTTCTGGTTTAACCACCAACCTATCATCCATTTGCAAAATTGTTGGTGTTTTACGTATTAGATTCTGAATATTCAAGTTCTCTATAACTTCTATTGTCATTATATTAATGTTTGTGCCCAAATAAATTAGAGTATTCAGAATTGAATTTTTTCCAATACAAATGTGGACTACAAGATTACATGCATCAATGTACTTTGGATTAACAGTTTGTCCTAAACATAAGTTCAAACAATTGTTCTACTACTTGGATAGTGGGGGGATCTTGTTTCTTCCTTCTCGGTTTCCTGACACAGAGATATATGATGACCTTAATATAAATGGGAATGTATTTTATGGCTTGAATCAAAGGGATTTTGATACATAAATTTTTCAATTCCCCCATAATGTCAAATGTTGGGTGTGCTTGAATTTTAGGTTAATTTAATCTCTCTGGAAAAGGTACAGCATTATCCTTGTTTTCTAGAGAATCTTGGACATAATATTCAATAGGAATAAAGGACATTGGTTTCAATTGTTCTCCATCCTTCTCAACCACATGTTTTTCCCCACTAACGTCTTCTATCCTAAGGGGTCTAAGATATTCTAACACTTTTTCTTGACCGGAGATGAGTGACTTGAAAATCAAGTGGTAAAACTATATAGGATGGAAAATGCCGTACTTTATTAGAATAAATTGGTTGACCTTATTGTATTAGTCGACTAGATTGATTTGATTGGGTTGGTTGTTGTAGATTTGGTTGTGGCTAGTTGGGTTGACATGTCCTATTATTAGGATTCGGATTAGGTTGGAAGGAAACTACGATGGTCTTGATTGTGTTGAACTATGGCCTTGTATTGGAGGAGGCAACAAGTGTTGTTGTTGTGCAGGACAATTATTATATGGTCAAAAAATTTGTTGTTTATTTGGATGTGTTCCCTTGAATTGCATATGTTTGTTGACCATAATTCATTGGATAAGAGAAAGATTAATGTTGTCATGATTGTTGATGAGTTTGAAATTGTGGAAAAGATTGTTTCCATGGTTGTTAATGAGTTTGAAATTGTGGAAAATATTGTTGAATATGTTGGAATGGTGAAAAATATCGTTGATAATTATGTGGAGTGTTGGAACACGTTTAATTTTGAGATTTTGAGCTTTATATTTTGCCTCTTAGAAATAAAATTTTCACCAAAAAAGAAAAAGAAACTTAGAGATGCGCTTTTAAATTTAAAGATAAATCCATCGCTTGTTGAAAAGGCGCTTACAATATCCACCGTCGATTAGCTACTCTAATTTTATCAAACAGTCCTAATGATCTCCAAACTGTAGAAGTTTCTTGAGTTTTAAAGAAAGTCTCTAGCGTTCGCTTCAGAGCTTCGCGCTTTGGGTATTCCAGCAAGTCTAAACAATGAAAACCCCAAATTTTTGAAACCCGAAGATAACTGCTCGTGACTCATGGGACACGTGTCTCTTAATTTGGGTTGACACGTGGCACCTTTATTTTCTTAACACGTCATCAAGAATGACATCATCTCTGCCATGTCACTCTGTGAGATCGCCCTTCGGGAGTTATAACAAAGAGTGAGTTCAAAAACCCCCGAAGTTTCAAAGAGTCGAAGTAACGAACATTATAAAAAGTAAAAAGTGTTTTAAAGAGTTTAATAACTCGGGCTAATCATGATTAAATGTTAATTAACGACTTCACAGCTTTGGACTTCGGGAGATTTCCATCCCGTTACATTCCAAAACCCTGAAGTCCCAGAATCCCGAATGACTTATGGACAAGTCATGGATACATGTCACCTCTCTTTTCTTGTCATGTAATCTCTGCTATGTCATTCCGTGAGATTGCCTTTCAGATTTTTGCAAAGATTGAGTTCACAAAACTCATGAACGCCGAAAAGTCGAAGTACTTAAGTCTAATTCAAGGTTTAAAACATGATAAAGTAAAACATAAAAGTGAGTAATAGGAAATTAACCTCTTCGTGAATTTGACCTTTGGGATATTTATACCCTAGTTGTATCCAACACTCACAAACACTGAAGTATTAACAACATGTATGATTGGCTAAAGTTAACGATTTGAATTGCGATTAGTAGTTTTTATTCAGCGAAGAGATTACAAATTTCTCTTGTTACAGGCAGGCTAATTTTTTGGTGCCATGAAAAGTTGCAAGGAAGCTCAATAGATCAGATTTCATAATCTAGCAGAACGCTAAACCAGTTTAGAATCCTGATAAACTAAGAAAGGGACCAAATATGGCAGGGAAGGGATAAATAGATAGAAATGGGAGCAAGAATGTATACAACACAAACCCCCGAAGTGATAAGCCCCCAAAATAAGATATCTGGCGTCGCGTGTCCTTTTGATTTGGATGGTTAGCATTTACTTCAGAACTACGGGCTTCAGGCATTCCGAGATGCATAACATCGCAAATCCGCCTGAGTGCATGATCTCCTACCACGTGTCCACTTCAATCAATGGTCCAGATAAACTCCGGGCTTCGGGACTTCAGGAGTTGTTTACTCAGCACTGCTTGCTTCCTCCCAGAGTACGAGATCGTTGAATACGGGGATTGTCTGACGTGTGTCCCTTGCCTGGATCAACGGACAAGAATTGCACAAAGCTCGCTCTATCTTCTCTACATGTGACCGAGAGATGTGACCTCGGATTAACCTTGGGGTGCTTATCTCACTTTACAAGATCGACAGTTATGTTTTAATGGACCATGAAGATCAATGGTCGAGAGAAATTATGGGGGGAAAAGTTGTGCGGGGTTTTATTTTGAAAGGCGGTCTCGCAATTTAAACCACGGTTTTCTCTCAGGGTACATGGCATCACCAGGTGCATTGCGGGGTGAAAGGTGGGTTACATCAAAACCACTTCCTTGCACCTCCGCAAAATCGATCGTTAGAATCCTGACTCAACCCACTCCAAATTTCACCCTCCTTCCTGTCACACCATCCATGCTCCCGATACCATCCACTTCAACAGCCACTTATCTCGTTCACCTGCATTCTAATCTCCACTTATCCCCACTTCATTATCATACACTTGTTCCATCATCATTCTTCCCATAGACGGTTACTTTTCCATATGTCTGTTATTCATTCCTTGACGAGCCACTGCAATTCTATTCATCCGATTATCCTTCCCCCATGATCTCAACTGTGATTCATTTCCTTTCTGAACATATTTGGAGGAACAGATGGTAATGAAACTAAAACGACCAAGACAATATGTCAAATTATTAAGGTGGCCTTTGTGACATATGTACTCAACCCAAAGGACTAAGGAAAGGAACATTTCTACAAGCAGGCGAAGAGATAGAGGAGAACGCCAGCGAGAGTCATCAAAATTTACACACTTTTGTTTTATTCAAATATATGTTATTTTAATTAAATATTGTAAGAATTCCAACAATTTTTCAGTTGAGACAATTTTTGTATAAATAGATAGATTTTATATCTATTTGAGGAGGGCTTCGAGCCCAATGTGGGGGTTTCTTCTTGCAGGATGTAATAGAGAAAATATTTTTTTGAGTATTAATACAAGTGCAGACAGAGATTCTAATTTTCGTTCAGTTTGAGTTATTTGTTTCCTCTGTATTTTCATTTCTCCAAATTTCTTTATGTAATTCCTTGAAAAGCGATTGATTGCAATTTAGTATTACAACTATTGTGATCATATTATACCAGTAATTCATTAGGTGAGCAATTTTTCCTCTGTATTTACTTTAAGTAAAACAAGACCTGCCTTCTATGTGAATTGTTGCATTTCATGTCCTGCTCAAGGGTGTCTTCTCTACTTTTCTTCCATTGAAAACAAGGTGAGACTCATCTGCAACTGATGCCTAACTTTGTTTAATAGTTTTGTAACTTTCTTTCACACGATCTGATATTATAATTGTGACTCAGGTAACGAAATACAGCCTCTGCACTGTCCTATTATTATTTTCATTGAAAGATCATTACTTATAGAACTAAAGGTAGGAAAAGCACTCATTTAAAACATTTTCTTTAAACACTCATGATGCCTGATGTTATCACTGTGAAATTTTATTTTGGAAACCCATCCTCGAAACTTAGCAGGAGGCTAAGTCAGTATGGAGGAGTGATAGACTGGTGGACGAAGCCACATCCGGCTGACAAGAATAAATATAGCAGAAAGGTGAAGTAGATGGGGCCCGACGGGTCATGATCATGAGTGCTTCCAAATCAACGGTCGAAGGATGCATTGGGCAGAGAAATAGCGCATCGGTTAATATCCTGGAGGTGGGCCGATAAGAATACCATGGTTTTGTTCCGAAGGTACGTGGCGCCACCAGATACATATCGGGGTGAAGAGTAGGTAAGCCTGAAACCACCCAAGTCCACCCTGATGTCACGTGTCAGAAAATCATTTGATATATGTCAAATCCAAGGATTGCATGGGGAAAGGGACGGTCGGTCAAATCACTTCACGCCACTTGTTCGAGTACTTTTCGTCCATGCGATTCCAGGTGAGAACCACCAAATAATCGATTCGAAGGCTCAGCATTCAGAATAGATTGGTCGAGCGTGAAAAACCATTGTACCTGTAAGTAATTTTGTCAATAATTCATGATTGGAACTCAATGACTATTGTATTTCAAAATATGGATGACATTACTATGTTTTGAGCAATCAACGCTTCATTCTTGAACGGGGTAATTACAAACCGGATCAGCTTCCTAATTTATGTACAATTAAGGGAGATAAGCTTATGTTTTTTGAAAAATTGGGAAAAATGGATAAAGTAGACCAAGTGGCCTCCAATGAACCAGGATTTTCAACTAATATGACAAATTCATCATTGAAGAAGAAAGAGAAGTTGGTTGCATGGATATTAGCAACGAAATTTCATACAAAGCCTGCAGAAGAGCCGGAAGCAGATAAGGAGGTCATATTAAATCCCATCATGCAGGATTTAATCATCAATGGATACACCGATGAGCATCACACGTGATTTGTCAAGAGGAAAAGGAGAAAGAGACAAAAGATAGAGGTTAAAGCTGGGGTGGTTGAGAGCATTGGAGAAAACCAACTGGCTTGGCTTAACACTTTAAAGGAAGAAATTGCTAATCTAAAACAGTTCTCAAGCTAAATTGAGTATGTTTCAGAGAATTTTGTAATGGACATGTGGATTTCAAAGTAAAAATCTTAGACATGTCAATTTTGTCTATAACGCTCCCTATAAAATAGGAGTACAATTGTTACACGTTACTCTTTTTTTGTAATTGATGTCTATTTTTAGAACTGTAGGGAAGTTGATTTGTTTTGAATCCCAGATGTAATCTATCTATATATATTATTTCAAAGAAAAATGAAAGAGAGGACTGACTAGAGAGGGGCATGCCCTCGTAGCAAGAGGACTTTGTAATTTCCTAGAGCTAAATTGAATATATAATGCAGAAGCATTTTGAACTCTTTATGAAAAGATTCTAATGGTTGTGATATGAGTTCTATTTTCTCTCATAGTGTGTATTTCTTGTGTCTTTAAAATTCCATTTTCATCTTCTTTTGTTTAAATTGGAGAATCAAAGGTCTGGAATTCATCTTATGATGCTCTTGACTTAAGCGATTTAAACTATGTGATTCTCTTCCTAGTTAATTTAGAATTCATTTCAATAATGCTCTGATGCAGTTAATTGTTTTTCCTTTTCCTCTTTCACCCTGCAAATTTAAATTTACAACTCAGAGTCATTGTCTTATTTAGCCTTTCTCCTATGGATAGTTCCAATGGCATGCTATTGTTTATTTAATTTCAACTCCATAGCCCTAAGTGTCCCTCCCCTTCCTCGCCAGCAAATTTATAAAAAACCCTAAAACAAACCAAATCTAGCCACTGATTGCCAAAGATATACCAACTGACATGAGAGAGCCCTCTCTGAGTTGAGCAGGCTAGTGCCCAGCTCTAAAGTAGGTTGAAACAGTTACCCCTGTCATTTGTTTTATCAGTCGAACAAATTTATAGGGTGTTAAAATTATGACGTCGTTTTTGGGGACAAAATTGAAAATTTTTCCCTGGGAAAGAACGACATGGTTGAGTTCTAAGGTCTGGGAGCGGAAAACACTTGGGCACATATTTGGCTGTATTCCTGCTCTGGTGACTCCACACATCAAAAAATCAGTTTGAAGGTGATTCGACTGGTAGAAGAATCCAGAAATTTAAATTTTAACTGGCGACTCCACTCTCAATGCAGAATCCAACTTCCAAAACATCATTGGATACACCATTGTCTAAAGATGAAACCCCTGACAAAGGTATGAAAAAACATTATGGAAGAAAACAAGTACTTAAAATGGGAATTTTTCCAAGGCATTTTATTGTTTGTTATAAGTTGTTTATGGTCCTTGCCTGAACATGCTAGACAAATTTTTCTTCATCTACTACATGCAAACGATGATCATGATAATCTTGAAGTTTAATATCCTCCTCTTAAGATTATACAAATATCCCCTCAGTTTATTGTTGACCTTGATCAAAATCTCCCACCTGAACCATATAATAACTACAACCAAGCGGATAAACCTCATGAGACCAAGCTTGATATTGCATCTCCTGTGCTTGGTTCAACACCTTCCAATATCCAACAAAGATACAAACCCTTGAAATTACCCTACATCCTTCACGATTTTCCTCCAAAGTAATATGAGTACCAACCTATGTTTGACGGGGAACAGGGTACCATCACAGCCGAAAAACACATCCAAGGTTTTGAGCATTTTATAGATTTGTTTGAAATTGATCACGATGATGTTTGTATGAGGGATGTCTCTCAATCCTTGAAAGGAGATACCAAAGAATGGTTCAAACATTTGCAACCAGGGAAAATTGGCTCATGGAAAGAATTGAAGGGTGTTTTTTAGAAGTTCTGGGGTAAGAAGAAATCTCTAGACCTGTAGCTTACAAAATTCTATTCCTTGAAAGAGAAAAGCACTAAGACCATTTCCGCATTCAATAGAAGGTTTTCCAGTAATTATTATGATCTGTCCAAATAAATTTGACCCACTGAAGTTGCTACCATGCTCCAGTATGCCACTACTCTTCACCAAGATTTGTCTTTCCTCTTGATGGAAACGAGACATGTGACCTTACAACAAATGTTCGGTGATGCTTAGGAGATTCAACACAATATCCTAGCATGCGAACAGCTTCAAATTGAAAAATTGGGTGTTCCAGGATATAAGGATGAATGTGAACAGAGAACATTTGACTGGAATCTTGAGCATAAAATTGATGATATCATAAGTCCTTTTGAAGTTTTGAATGTAAATGATTTTGCAGAATATTATATTACACTTATTGAAAGGGAAGGTACTTATGTAGTTTCTGATCCACCCCATGACGAGCATAGAGTTGATTGTTTCATATATTCATTTGAAGATAGTTAAGAAGATGAGCTTACAAATCAATTTGTTGAGGAACAAGTTGATGCTCCAAGTTTTTTCTTGTTAGATGACGTTGCAGGTGTTGTTGATCTGCCCATATACGATGAATATGATGATGATTATGAGGTTGACTTTTTAAAACAAACCATTGCATTTTCTTCCCCTGAAAATGTTCCTTTTCAGCAGTACAGTGAGATCCATCAGCTTTCATATCACAGTTACAGAGAAGAAGGTAATAAAGAAGCTGAAAGAAATTATTTGCCCTTATGTTTTTCTTCATTTAAATTATTGAAAGAAAATATTAAGATCATCATTGATACAAAGGAAAATATGATAAGAAAATTGACAAGGAAATGCAGCCATTGGTCAGAGAGGAATCTGAAAAGAAGTATGTTCAACAACCTAGAGAAATGAAAAAATGTACAGGAAATGAAGAAGATTTTGAATCAGGGGAAACAACCTTGCCATTGTGCTTTTCTTCTTTCAAATTGTTGAAGCAAGATGTAAATAATGTTCCAGATCAGGAACCTTCTAGACATGATGTTGAATATCCAAAATGCATTGGACTTGCAAACAAAATCCATCTTCCATTATGTTTTTCTTCCCTTGAATTGTTGAAAGCAAATCATGAGATAACAAAAGAAGAAGGAAAGTCTGACTTCCATGGCATTGTTTTACATGAGAAAATCGTTGTCAGCAAGAAAGATTGACAACCTTCATATGCATTAAATGATCATGTGGTTGATCACACGAAAGGTTATTTCAATTCAGATTCTCATTTTGTGCCCAACTACCAGCTTGAAAATGAAGATAAAGATGATCAGGAAATTTTTGTTAAAGGTCATTTTCCTTCCCCTGAAACTAATGTAGATATGAAACAAGATTTCCAGCAAGAAAAAGTGTTTCAAAGTTGTCTTTCTTCCCCTGAGAATGATGTGGTCGTCCAATTTCTAAGTGGCCTAAACAGAGATGAGGGTTCTAAAACTGCATCTATGGAGACTTCAAGCAGTAGACAAACGAATACATAGAGTTTCAGGAAAGCAACAAAACAATGTATGCCATTTTTCAATCAGAAATACAGAAAGATAATGAAGAGGCAGTTGTTTTATTTGATTCATTTGAACGTCATGGTTTTGAAAATGAATCCATGGAAACTCTAGACTGTGAAATAGTTCATGATGTTATCTTTTCACATTTTCTAGAATATTATGAGTAGGAACTTATTTCCATTTATTCATTTGAAAATCAAAAGGACAATCCTCACGCAAATTTCCAGAAGGTTGATAAAACCAAACCTGAATTGTTTGATGAACAAGAAGATAGCCTCGATACACATATTATGGTTGTCATATTTAAAGAAGTTCAAAGATGTATGAATGTTTTCATCGAGGTGCACGGAAAGGGAGACAAACCTATTGTTGCCATTTCATTCGAAAATACTCTCGGGATTAAAGAAGTAGAGCAATAAAAAAAAACACTTGTGAGGAAAGCCTATCCTTCTGTCTTAACCCCTAAAAAAGAAATGTTCTCTCATGCGTTTCATGATCCCATGGCATGCTATATGGAGAATCTTTGTAGTCTGAATCTACATTTGATGATGGTTTTTGAGATTAGGAATGAAGAGGACAACAAATCAATGTTGATATTAGATATGGATTGCTTTACACCAGAAGTTTCATTTCAGTTAGAAATGTCGTTCGATTCAGAAGGTTGTTATTCAAAATAGTTTCAGCAGATTTTTCAGCCTTTTGACGAAAATCGATAGGGTAAATCACCTGAAAACAAGAAAGCAGTGGAAGAAATGATACAAGATTGTTTGTTTACGCATGTGTTGGAAGATCCTTTTGCAGTCTTGCTAGAAACAATGAACAGTCCTAATATTTTTAATTTTCTAAGATTCAGGTTCATATGTAACTTCTGAAATGAGTTGTTGATGAACAGGCTTTGGAGTGAGCATGTGCAAAGCAGAAGAGCAACGGATAAAACACTAGCGTGGCTACATTGGCACTTTCATTTCACCTGACCAGAATTTCACTTCAGCAGTTAGGGTAGGTAGGTGCAAATAAGCTTGATGATCAAGCATTTTTAAGTTTAGATTCCCAAATAAAGTATTCAGCTATATTTTAGCAGTATATCCAGCGTTCAATATCCAGGTCAGAGCATGGCACACACCCGTTATGAGAATCCCAATGGATAAGTTACAGGGTCTATTGTTCTTTGCTACCTCACAGGGAGGATAGCATCCCCAGTTGGATCCCATGTTATCACTGTGAAATTTTCTTTTGGAAACTTAGCCTCGGAACTTAGCAGGAGGCTAAGTCAGTATGGAGGAGTGACAGACTGGTGGACGAAGCCACATCCGGAAGATACGGATAAATATAGTGGAAATTTGAAGTAGATGGGGGCCGACAGGTCGTGATCATTAGCGATGCCAAATCAACGGTCGAAGGATGCATCGGGCGAAGAAATAGTGCACCGGTTAATATACTAGAGGCGGGCCGATAAGAATACTGCGGTTTTGGCACCACCCGATACATATCGGGGGGAAGAGAGGGTAGCCCTGAAACCACCCAAGTCGACCCCAATGTCACGTGTCAGAAAATCATTTGATATATGTCAAATCCAAGGATCGCATGGGGAAAGGGACAGCCGGTCAAATCACTTCATGCCACTTGTTCGAGTACTTTTCTTCCATGCAATGACAAGTGAGTGCCACCAGATAAATGATTTGAAGGCTCATCATTCAGAATAGATTGGTCGAGCGTGAAAAACCATTGTACCTGTAAGTACTTTTGTCAGTAATTCATGATTGGAACTCAATGACTATTGTCTTTCAAAATATGGATGACATTACTCTGTTTTGGGCAATCAACGCTTCATTCCTAAATGGGGTAATTACAAACCAGATCAGCTTCCTAATTTATGTACAATTAAGGGAGATAAGCTTATGTTTTCTGCAAAACCGGGAAAAATGGATAAAGAAGACCAAGTGACCTCCAGTGAACTAGGATTTTCAACTAATATGGCAAATTCATCATTGAAGAAGAAAGAGAAGCTAGTTGCACGGATATTAGCAACGAAATTTCATACAAAGCCTACAGAAGAGCCGGAAGCAGATAAGTAGGTCAGATTAAATCCCATGATGAAGGATTTAATCATCAATGGATATGCCGATGAGCATCACACACGAGTTGTCAAGAGGAAAAGGAGCAAGAGACGGAAGATAGAGGTTAAATTTGAGGTGGTTGAGAGCATTGGAGAAAACCAACCGGCTTGGCTTGACACTATAAAGGAAGAAATTGCTAATCTGAAATAGTTCTCAGGCTAAATTGAGTATGTTTCAGAGAATTTTGTAATGGACATGTGGATTTCAAAGCGAAAGTCTCAGATATGTCAGTTTTGTTTATAACGCTCCCTATAAAATAGGAGTATAGTTGTTACACATTACTCCTTTTTTGTAAATGATATCTATTTTTAGAACTATAGGGAAGTTGATTTGTTTTGAATCCCGGATGTAATCTATATACATATATATTATTCCAAAGAAAAATGAAAGAGAGTACTGACCAGAGAGGGGCCTGCCCTCATAGCAGGAGGAATTTGTAATTTCATGGAGCTAAATTGAATATATAATGCAAAAGCGTTTTGAACTCTTTATGAAAAGATTTTAATGGTTGTGATATGAGTTTTGTTTTCTCTCATAGTGTGTATTTATTGTGTCTTTAAAATTCCATTTGCATCTTCTTCTATTTAAATTGGAGAGTCAAAGGTATGGAATTCATCTTATGATGCTCTCGACTTAAGCGATTTAAACTATGTGATTCTCTTTCTAGCTAATTTAGAATTCATTTCAATAATGCTCTAATGCGGTTAATTTTTTTTCCTTTTCCTCTTTTACCCTGCAAATTTCAATTTACAACTCAAAGGCATTGCCTCATTTATCCTTTCTCCTCTGGATAGTTCCAATGGCCTGCTATTGTTTATTTACTTTCGACTCCATAGCCTTAAGTGTCCCTCCCCTTCCTTGCCAACAAATTTATAAAAACCCCCAAAACAAACAAGATCTATCCATTGATTTCCAAAGATATACCAAGTGACACGAGAGAGCCCTCTTTGAGTTGAGCAAGCTAGTGCCCATCTCTAAAGTAGGTTGAAACAGTTACCCCTGTCATTTGTTTTATCAGCCAAACAAATTTACAAGGTGCTAAAACTTGACATACTCTTTGAGCCTTAGGATTAATCTCGGGAACAACATCTTTTTGGCGTCATTGTCGAGGATGGAGAAACAAAGTTTTTTTTCCCTAGGAGAACGACAAAGTAAAAATTTAATCTTTGATGGTGAACAAAGATTGAATACGTTAAAAGGTTCATTTTTCAGCGGGTGACTCCTTGGTTCGAAGACTCCACATGATTCACCGGCGGCTCCATTGGTTTCAAAATGTCAAGTTCTTTTGTTTGCTCCTTTGGACTTTACAAATTGTTTTGGTTTTCCAAATGATGTTTCTGATATTAAATAATGGGGAGATCATCTTCCTAGTTTTAGAGAGGATAAAGATGATAATCTTGCTCAGCATTTGTATGAATTTCATAAGCTCATGCATCAACTAGATATTCATCATGAAGATGTTTTGATGAAATTGTTCATGTTTATTCTGGGAGGATATGCTCGTCATTGGTACAAGTATCTTCCTCTTTCCAGCATCTCATCGTTAAAAGAATTTCACACTACTTTTCATAATCATTTCAAGAGTATCTATCCAGCTGATATTCTTTTTGAAGACTGTTGCAATTTATATTTCATAGAACAAGATTGTAAAAATAATCAGTTAGCTGATGAAAAATCAAAACATGATAGCAATTATGTTCAAATATATGAAGAAGAATTTGCAGAAAAAACAAGATCTCCTTCAAACAGATCAGGAATATTTATACGAAGAAGACTTTGAATTAAATCAAGAAGAGGTTTCTTGCAGCAGTAAAGATGAAGATGACATTATTACAAGTAAAAATGAAGAAATATTTGCAGAACCTCCATTCTTTCAAGCAGATCAAAGACAGGATGATGAATCTTTTGCTGATCTAGATCCTTGTGAAGGTCAGTGACTTATTGAATACCATAAGCAATCATATCTTGGAAAATATGATTTTGGTAATGATACTGACAATGGCAACGATACTCTAAGTTCATACTGTAAAAGCAATCAGCCTGTGTATGACAGTGATGAAGAAGATTCTTGGACAGGCAAGGAGGGGCTACTGGAGCAGTTGATCTCTCATTCCTATTTAGCAACTGATGAGCAGCAGACTAGTAAGCTTCAATATGACATTTTCGAGCCAGGAAAAGAAAAGATCAGTAGTTGAGAAAGTGTACAAAGGCTATTCATGTAGCTAGGCCAGCAGGAAGAGGTATCACTTGATTCTGAAAATTCTTTATCTTTTCATGATCCAGTGATTGTTTGGTTGGAGTATTTTCTTCAAGAGGTCCAAAATGTTGTGGCGTTTTGTGTGCAACTAAGCTTAGCAGTAAGCGCAAGCTACCTATCCATTATTTGCTAAAATAAAATTATTATATTTTCATTCCTTCATTTAGTAGCAAGCAAGGTATGTTAAGCAATCCACTATTTGCATGGCTCCATTGGAAATTCCATATTACTTGATCAATGGAATTTCACCTAATTAGTGTAGGGAAAATGTATATAAATAAGTTGTCCAAATCAACATTTCATTTCATCATTCTAGTTCATCATTTTATTTCAATTCAGTAGTTCGGTTCTCAGTTTGGCATCCAATATGGTTCAATTTTTAGGCATTATGACTCCATATCCCAATGACGAGGTTCATAGTTTAACATGGTTAATCTCGGATCCCAGAAGGATGAAGGCATGTGGTCTACTACTCTTGGTGTTTTGAAGAATAGATCTTCTTGGACAAGAGATGAGGCTAAATAAAAATTCGACACTCAAACATTTGATTTCTCTAAAAACAAGTGATAAATTAATAATTTTTCTCGCTGAAAATTCAAAAGGAAAATAAGGTATGAGTTCCTACTCTTCTTATAGTTCAAATAAAATTTCAAGAAAATTATTTTTGAAATGAATGTGAAGGACGTTTTTCTCATGATTATATTATCACCTGACCTAAAAATCAAAGAGGTATAAAGTTACAACTTAAAGTGTCATGCTGATAAATTCTAAAGCCATATATGAAATAAAAATAAAATGATAATAAATAAACTCGAAAGAAATCTGAACTAAAATACACAAAATTGTGTAGGATCAGGGTATTTTGTGTCAGGTCCTCTGAATCCTCGATTTGGTTATCTTTGCTTATCCCCAAGTTCTTATCCACTTCAGATTTTCTTTATTTTTTCTTAGTCTTCATAGAAAGAAAGTAACTTACCTTGACTCTGAAAACTTAAAAACATATTTTCAAAACAAGATTAGGCGAAAAAATTTATGTTCCTTTGATTTTAATTGAGAAAGTATGTCTAGGATAATCCTAATAATTTTAGCTCTTCTATTGGACTTTACACTGACTAATTCTCTCAAGGTTGATCCCTGAAAGAATAAAATTCCCATAAAAAAATTCCTATAGGCGAAGGTGTATTTAAAATTGGAAGAAAGTTAGTTTCAGAGTATTCCTAAAATTGTTGACAACCCTTTTAAACAGATATCATCCCTTTCATGTGACATACAGATTGATTGCCCCCACTTCAAAATATTAAAATACAAGACAGATGGTGAAAGGAAATTCATAATTTGATTTCCCCCATCCTGTCCAAAAGAGATGATGAAAGGAAATTCATATATTAATTTCCCTCATCTCAGCAAAATACAAAAGTGATAATTGAAGTGGTGAAAGGAAATTCAATGGAAGATGTAGATAACTTCATCGGGGTACTAAACAGGCTCACTGGTAGTGAAGCAATATCTATGGTATTTGTAAGGATGTCTTACATATCCATATAACATATTTTGTCATCTAATTCTCTTTCCGATGATATTCACATACTGAACCAACTGGGGATTCCCTAAATAAATATGTTACATTTGTTTAACCTTGAAGCAAACAAAGTTGGTCGAAGCTAATATTTTAGTTAAAATTATTTTGATTATCTTAAACAATTCCGAAATCAATTTTAAGAAAAAGAAATTTTTAATAGCCTAACTTGAGATCAATCATTAAGTATGTTTTGATGACTTTTTTGACTCAGTTAGTTTCATTTTTATATGAATGATTAATTCTCAAATAAAACTGGAAAGTGTTTTTCAAAAAGAAATAATGACTCCATTTACCCAATAAAGGCACTTGGTCTACTGTTATTTCGCACCTCACAGGGAGCCACAATCCCCAGATGGAGCCTATGTTGGAACACGTTTAATTTTGAGATTTTGAGCTCTAGATTTTGCCTCTTAAAAATAAAATTTTCACCAAAAAATAAAAAGAAACTTAGAGATTCGCCTTTTAAATTTAAAGATAAATCCATCACTTGTTGAAAAGGTGCTTATGGTATCCACCGTCGATTAGCTACTCTAATTTTTTCAAACAGTCTTAAGGATCTCCGAACTATAGAAGTTGCTTGAGTTTTAAATAAAGTCTCTAACATTCACTTCGGAGCTTCGCGCTTTGGGTATTCCAGCAAGTCTAAACAATGAAACCCCAAATTTCTGAAACCCGAAGATAACCGCTCGTGACTCATGGGACACATGTATCTTAATTTGGGTTAACACGTGGCACTTACTTTTGACATTTACGTCGGATGATTCACATGTTTTCAAGTGACACGTGGCACCTTTATTTTCTTAACACGTCATCAAGAATGACATCATCTCTACCACGTCACTCCGTGAGATTTCCCTTCAGGAGTTATAACAAAGAGTGAGTTCACAAACCCTCGAAGTTTCAAAGAGACAAAGTAAAAAACATTATAAAAAGTAAAAAGTGTTTTAAAGAGTTTAATAACTGAGGCTAATCATGATTAAAAGTTAATTAACCACTTCGCAGTTTCAGACTTTGGGAGATTTCCATCTTGTTACATTCCAAAACCCCGAAGTCCAGGAATCCCGAATGACTTATGGACAAGTCATGGATACATGTCACCTCTCTTTTCTCGTCACATCATCATTGCCATGTCATTCTGTGAGATCGTCGTTCAGAGTTTTAACAAATATTGAGTTCACAAAACTCACGAACGTCGAAACGCCGAAGTACGTAAGTCTAATTCAAGGTTTAAAACATGATAAAGTAAAACATAAAAGTGAGTAATAGGAAATTAACCTCTTCTTGAATTTGACCTTCGGGATATTTATACCCTAATTGTATCCAACACTCATGAACACTGAAGTATTAACCATATGTATGATTGGCTAAAGTTAACGATTTGAATTGCGATTAGTAGTTTTTATTCAACGAAGAGCTTACAGATTTCTCTTGTTACAGGCAAGATAATTTTTTGGCACAACGAAAAGTTGCATGGAAGATCAATAGACCAGATTTCAAAATCTAGCAGAACGCTAAACCAATTTGGAAGCCTGATAAACTAAGAAAGGGACCAAATATGGCAGGGAAGGTCTAAATAGACAGAAATGGGAGCAAGAATGTATACAGCACAAACCCTTGAAGTGCTAAGTCCCTGAAATAAGAGATCTAGTGTCGCGTGTCCTTTTGATTTGATGGTTGGGATTTACTTCAGAGCTCCGGGCTCCGAGCGTTTCGAGATGCATAACATCGCAAATCCGTCGAAGTGAAGGATCTCCTGCCACGTGTCCACTTCGATCAATGGTCCAGATGAACTTCGGGCTTCAAGACTTCGAGAGTTCTTTACTCAGCACTGCTTTCTTCCTCCCAGAGCACGAGATCACCGAATACGGGGATCGTCTCACACGTGTCCCTTGCCCGGATGGACGGACAAGAATTTCACGAAGCTCGCTCTATATTCTCTACATGTGACCGAGAGTTATGACCTAGGGTTAACCTTTGGGTGCTTGTCTCACTTTATAAGATCGACAATCATGCTTTAATGGACCATGAAAATCAACAGCCGAGAGCGATTGCGAGGGGCGAAGTTGCTCGGGGTTTAATTTCGAAAGGTGTTCCCACAATTTAAACCACGGTTTTCTTTCGGGGGTATGTGGCATCACATGTGCATTGAGGGGCGAAAGGCATGTTACCTCAAAACCACTTCCTCGCGCCCCCAAAAAATCGACCGTTAGAATACTGACTCAACCCAATCCACCTTTCACCCTCCTTCATGTCACACCCTCCATGCTCCTGATACCATCCACTTCAACAACCACTTATCCCGTTCACCCGCATTCTAATCTCCACTTATCCCCACTTCATCATCATACACTTGTTCCATCATCATTCTTCCCATAGACAGTTACTTTTCCCTATGCTCGTTATTCATTACTTGAAGAGCCAATGCAATGTTATTCCTCTGATTATCCTTCCCCCATGATCTCAACTATGATTCATTGCCTTGTCGAACATATCTGGAGGGATAGATGGCTACAAAACTAAAACGACCAAGACAGTATGCCGAATTATTAAGGTGGCCTTTGCGACATATGTACTTAGCCCAAAGGACTAAGGAAAGGAATGCTCCTACCAACAGGCGAAGAGACAGAGGAGAATGCCAACGAGAGTCATCAAAATTTGCACACTATTGTTTTATTTAGATATATGTTATTTTAATTAAATATTGTAATAAGTCCAACGGTTTTTCAATTGAGAGAATTTTTGTATAAATAGATAGATTTTAGATATATTCGAGGAGGGATTCAAGCCCAATGTGGGGGTTGTTTCTTGCCAGATGGAATAGAGAAACTCTATTTTTGAGTATTAATACAAGTGTAGACAGAGATTCTAATTTTTGTTCAGTTTGAGTTATGTGTTTCATTTGTATTAATACTCAAAAATAGAGTTTCTCTATTCCATCTGGCAAG
>JASDQU011455232.1:56588-66824 GCA_032191745.1 Picea mariana
GCTGTGTCAGAAAATCATTTGATATATGTCAAATCCAAGGATCGCATGGGGAAAGGGACGGTCAATCAAATCACTTCACGCCACTTGTTCGAGTACTTTTCGTCCATGCGATGACAAGTGAGCACCACCAGATAACTGATTTGAAGGCTCATCATTCAGAATAGATTGGCTGAGCATAAAAAACCGTTGTACCTGTAAGTACTTTTGTCAGTAATTCATGATTGGAACTCAATGACTACTGTCTTTCAAAATATGGATGACATTAATCTGTTTTGGGCAATCAACGCTTCATTCCTAAACAGGGTAATTACAAATCGGATCAGCTTTCTAATTTATGTACAATTAAGGGAGATAAGCTTATGTTTTCTGCAAAACCAGAAAAAATGGATAAAGAAGACCAAGTGACCTCCAATGAACCAGGATTTTCAACTAATATGACAAATTCATCATTGAAGAAGAAAGAGAAGTTGGTTGCAAGGATATTAGCAACAAAATTCTATACAAAGCCTGCAGAAGAGTCGGAAGCAGATAAGGAGGTCAGATTAAATCCCATGATGAAGGATTTAATCATCAATGGATACGCCAATGAGCATCACACGCGAGCTATCAAGAGGAAAAGGAGAAAGAGACAGAAGATAGAGGTTAAAGCTGAGGTGGTTGAGAGCGTTGGAGAAAACCAATTGTCTTGGCTTGACACTATACAGGAAGAAATTGCTAATATGAAATAGTTCTCGGGCTAAATTGAGTATGTTTCAGAGAATTTTGTAATGGACATGTGGATTTCAAAGTGAAAGACTCGGATATGACAGTTTTGTTTATAATGCTCCCTATAAAATAGGAGTATAGTTGTTACACGTTACTCACTTTTTGTAAATGATGTCTATTTTTAGAACTATAGGGAAGTTGATTTGTTTTGAATCCCGAATGTAATCTATATATATATATTCCAAAGAAAAATGAAAGAGAATACTAACCAGAGAGGGGCATGCCCTCATAGCAGGAGGACTTTGTAATTTCCTGGAGCTAAATTGAATATATAATGCAAAAGAATTTTGAACTCTTTATGAAAAGATTCTAATGGTTGTGATATGAGTTATGTTTTCTCTCATAGTGTGTATTTATTGTGTCTTTAAAATTCCATTTGCATCTTCTTCTGTTTAAATTGGAGAGTCAAAGGTCTGGAATTCATCTTATGATTCTCTCAACTTAAGTGATTTAAACTATGTGATTCTCTTCCTAAATAATTTAGAATTCATTTCAATAATGCTCTGATGCGGTTAATTGTTTTTCCTTTTCCTCTTTTACCCTGCAAATTTCAATTTACAACTCAAAGGCATTGCCTCATTTATCCTTTCTCCTCTAGATAGTTCCAATGGCCTGCTATTGTTTATTTACTTTTGACTCCATAGCCTTAAGTGTCCCTCCCCTTCCTTGCCAGCAAATTTATTAAAACCCCCAAAACAAACAAAATCTAGCCATTGATTGCCAAAGATATACCAAGTGACACGAGAGAGCCCTCTCTGAGTTGAGCAGGCTAGTGCCCAACTCTAAAGTAGGTTGAAATAGCTACCCATGTCATTTGTTTTATCAACCGAACAAATTTATAGGGTGCTAACACTTGACATGCCCTTTGAGCCTGAGGATTAATCTAAGGAACAACATCTTTTTGGCACCATTTTCAGGGATGGAGAAATGAAGTTATTTTTTCCTAGAAAAACGACAAAGTAAAAATTTAATATTTGATGGTGAACAAAGATTGAATACGTTAAAAGGTTCATTTTTCAGCAGGTGACTCCTTGGTTCGAAGACTCCACATGATTCACCGGCAACTCCATTGGTTTCAAAATGTCAAGTTCTTTTGTTTGCTCCTTTGGACTTTAAAAATTTTTTTGGTTTTCCAAATGATGTTCATGATATTAAAGAATGGGGAGATCATCTTCCTAGTTTTAGAGAGGATAAAGATGATAATCTTGCTCAGCATTTGTATGAATTTCATAAGCTCATGCATAAACTAGATATTCATCATGAAGATGTTTTGATGAAATTGTTCATGTTTAGTTTGGGAGGAGATGCTCGTCATTGGTACAAGTATCTTCCTCTTTCCAACATTTCATCATTAAAAGAATTTCACACATCTTTTCATAAGCATTGCAAGAGGATCTATCCAGGTGATCTTCTTTTTGAAGACTGTTGCAATTTAGATTTCATAGAACAAGATTGTAAAAATAATCAATTAGCTGATGAAAAATCAAAACATGATAGCAATTGTGTTCAAATATATGAAGAAGAATTTCCAGAAAAAACAAGATCTCCTTCAAACAGATCAGGAAGATTTATACGAAGAAGACTTTGAATTAAATCAAGAAGAGGTTTCTTGCAGCAGTAAGGATGAAGATGACATTATTACAAGTAAAAATGAAGAAATATTTGCAGAACCTCCATTCTTTCAAGTATATCAAAGACAGGATGATGAATCTTCTGATGATATAGATCCTTGCGAAGGCCAATGGCTTATTGAATATCATAAGCAATCAGCTCTTGGAAAATATGATTTTGGTAATGATACTGACAATGGCAACGATACTCTAAGTTCATTTGTCATTGTACCAAATGTTCATAGTAATTACTGTCATGATCAAACTAATGTTCTAAATTATTATTTTGATCAAGCTGCTATTATTCAGTCATCATTAATAGATCATCAAGAAATGAAAGTTTTTGAAATTCAAAGTTCAGAAATTTTATATAATTATCCTATTTACAATGAGTATCCAGATGATGAAGAAGAGAAGATTTATTTCCCAACATGCAGGGAAACATACAATAGTTCTCCTTTGTTTGATAACTATGATGAATGCAATTTTGAAGTTGATGAGCAACAAATTATTTCTCTTTCTTCAGAGAATTCACTTCAGTAGGAAAATTATCAGTTGCATTGTAAAAGAAATCATCTTGTGTATGACAATGATGAAGAAGATTCTTAGACAGACAAGGAGGGGCTACTGGAGCAGTTGATCTCTCCTTCCTATTTAGCAACTGATGAGAAGCAGACTAGTAAGCCTCAATATGACATTCTCGATCCAGGAAAAGAAAAGATCAATAGTTGAGAAAGTGTGCAATGGCTATTCATGTAGCTAGGCCAGCAGGAAGAGGTATCACTTGATTCTGAAAATTCTTTATCTTTTCATGATCGAGTGGTTGTTTGGTTAGAGTATTTTCTTCAAGAGGTCCAAAATGTTGCAACGTTTTGTGGGCAACTAAGATTAGCAGTAAGCACAAGCTACCTATCCATTCTTTGCTGCAAAAAAAATTATAATATTTTCATTCCTTCATTTAGCAGCAAGCAAGGTATGTTAAGCAATCCATTATTTGCATGGCTCCATTGGAAATTCCATATTACTTGATCAATGGAATTTCACCTGATTAGTGTAGGGAAAATGTATATAAATAAGTTGTCCAAATCAACATTTCATTTCATCATTCTAGTTCATCATTTTATTTCAATTAAGTAGTTTGGTTCTCAGTTTGGCATCCAATATGGTTAAGTTTTTAGGCATTATGACTCCATATCCCAATGACGAGGTTCATAGTTTAACATGGTTAATCTCGGATCGCAGAAGGATGAAGGAACGTGGTCTACTACTCTTGGTG
The DNA here is from genome assembly GCA_032191745.1 of Picea mariana. Classification (NCBI taxonomy): domain Eukaryota; kingdom Viridiplantae; phylum Streptophyta; class Pinopsida; order Pinales; family Pinaceae; genus Picea; species Picea mariana. Next base: position 60,240 of record JASDQU011455232.1, read on the forward strand.
TTTTGAAGAATAGATCTTCTTGGATAAGAGATGATGCTAAATAAAAATTCAACACTCAAACATTTGATTTCTCTAAAAACAAGTGATAAATTAATAATTTGTCTCACTGAAAATTCAAAAGGAAAATAAGGTATGAGTTCCTACTCTTCTTATAGTTCAAATAAAATTTCAAGAAAATTATTTTTGAAATGAATGTGAAGGACGTTTTTCTCATGATAATATGATCACCTGACCTAAAAATCAAAGAGGTATAAAGTTACAACTTAAAGTGTCATGCTGATGAATTCTAAAGCCATATATGAAATAAAAATAAAATGATAATAAATAAACTCGAAAGAAATCTGAACTAAAATACACAAAATTGTGTAGGATCAGGGTATTTTGTGTCAGGTCCTCTGAATCCTCGATTTGGTTATCTTTTCCTATCCCCAAGTTCTTGTCCACTTCAAATTTTATTTATTTTTTCCTAATCTTCATAGAAAGAAAGTAACTTACCTTGACTCTAAAAACTTAAAAACATATTTTCAAAACAAGATTAGGAAAAAAAAAATTATGTTCCTTTGATTTTAATTGAGAAAGTATGTCTAGGATAATCCTGATAATTTTATCTCTTCTATCGGACTTTAAACTGACTAATTCGCTCAAGGTTGATCCCTGAAAGATTAAGATTCCCATAAAAAAATTCCTATAGGCGAAGGTGTATTTAAAATTGGAAGAAAGTTAGTTTCAGAGTATTCCTAAAATTGTTGACAAACCTTTTAAACAGATATCATCCCTTGTATGTGACATACAGATTGATTGCTCCCACTTCAAAATATTAAAATACAAGACAAATGGTGAAAGGAAATTCATTATCTGATTTCCCCCATCTTGTCCAAAAGAGATGATGAAAGGAAATTCATATATTAATTTCCCTCATCTCAGCAAAATACAAAAGTGCTAATTGAAGTGGTGAAAGGAAATTCAATGGGAGAAGTAGATAACTTCATCGGGGTACTAAACAGGCTCACTGGCAGTGAAGCAATATCTATGGTATTTGTAAGGATGTCTTACATATCCATATAACATATTATGTCATCTAGTTCTCTTGCCGATGATATTCACATCCTAAACCAACTGGGGATTCGCTAAATAAATATGTTACATCTGCTTAACCTTGAAGCGAAAAAAGTTGGTTGAAGTTGATATTTTAGTTAAAATTATTTTGATTATCTCAAACAATTCTGAAATCAATTTTAAGAAAAAGAAATTTTTAATAGCCTAACTTTAGATCAATCATTAAGTATGTTTTGAAGACTTTTTTGACTTAGTTAGTTTCATTTTCCTATGAATGATTAATTCTCAAATAAAACTGGAAAGTGTTTTTCAAAAAGAAATAATGACTCCATTTACCCAATAAAGGCACTTGGTCTACTGTTCTTTCGTGCCTCACAAGGAGCCACAATCCCCAGATGGAGCCTATGTTGGAACACGTTTAATTTTGAGATTTTAAGCTCTAGATTTTGCCTCTTAGAAATAAAATTTTCACCAAAAAAGAAAAAGAATCTTAGAGATTCGCCTTTTAAATTTAAAGATAAATCCATCGCTTGTTGAAAAGGTGCTTATGATATCCACCATCGATTAGCTACTCTAATTTTGTCAAACGGTCTTAAGGATCTCCAAACTATAGAAGTTGCTTGAGTTTTAAATAAAGTCTCTAACATTCTCTTTGAAGATTCGCGCTTCGGGTATTCCAGCAAGTCTAAACAATGAAACCCCAAATTTCTAAAACCCGAAGATAACCACTCGTGACTCATGGGACACATGTATCTTAATTTGGGTTGACACGTGGCACTTACTTTTGACATTTACGTTGGATGATTCACATGTTTTCAAGTGACACATGGCACCTTTCTTTTCTTAACACATCATCAAGAATGACGTCATCTCTGCCACGTCACTCCGTGAGATCGCCCTTCGGGAGTTATAACAAAGAGTGAGTTCACAAATCCTCGAAGTTTCAAAGAGACGAAGTAAAAAACATTATAAAAAGTAAAAAGTGTTTTAAAGAGTTTAATAACTGAGGCTAATCATGATTAAAAGTTAATTAACCACTTCGCAGTTTCAGACTTTGGGAGATTTCCATCTTGTTACATTCCAAAACCCCAAAGTCCCAGAATCCTGAATGACTTATGGACAAGTCATGGATACATGTCATCTCTCTTTTCTCGTCATGTCATCACTGCCATGTCATTCCGTGAGATTGCCTTTCAGAGTTTTGACAAAGATTGAGTTCACAAAACTCACGAACGTTGAAATGTCGAAGTACGTAAGTCTAATTCAAGGTTTAAAACATGATAAACTAAAACATAAAAGTGAGTAATAGGAAATTAACCTCTTCGTGAAATTGACCTTCGGGATATTTATAACCTAATTGTATCCAACACTCACGAACACCGAAGTATTAACCATATGTATGATTGGATAAAGTTAATGATTTGAATTGCGATTAGTAGTTTTTATTCAGCGAAGAGATTACAGATTTCTATTGTTACAGGCAAGATAATTTTTTGGCACAACGAAAAGTTGCATGGAAGATCAATAGACAAGATTTCAGAATCTAGCAGAATGCTAAACTAATTTGGAAGCCTGATAAACTAAGAAAGGGGCCAAATATGGAAGGGAAGGGATAAATAGACAGAAATGGGAGCAAGAATGTATACAGCACAAACCCCCGAAGTGCTAAGTCCCTGAAATAAGAGATCTAGTGCCACGTGTCCTTTTGATTTGGATGGCTGGGATTTACTTCAAAACTCTGGGCTTCAGGTGTTCTGAGATGCATAACATCGCAAATCCGTCAAAGTGCAGGATCTCTTGCCACGCATCCACTTCGATCAATGGTCCAGATGAACTTCAGGCTTCGAGACTTCGAGAGTTCTTTACTCAGTACTTCTTGCTTCCTCCTGGAGTACGAGATCGCCGAATACGAGGATCGTCTCACATGTGTCCCTTGACTGGATGGATGGACAAGAATTGCACAAATCTCGCTCTATATTATCTACATGTGACTGAGAGTTGTGACCTCGACTTAACCTTTGGGTGTTTATCTCACTTTACAAGATCGACAATCATGTTTTAATGGACCGTGAAGATCAATAGCTGAGAGCGATTGCGAGGGGCGAAATTGTGCGGGGTTTAATTTCGAAAGGTGGTCCCACAATTTAAACCACGGTTTTCTCTCGGGGGTATGTGGCATCGCATTGCGAGGCAAAAGGTGTGTTACCTCAAAACCACTTCCTCGCGCCCCACAAAATAAACCGTTAGAATTCTGACTCAACCCAATCCACCTTTCACCCTCCTTCATGTCACACCCTCCACGCTCCCGATACCGTCCACTTCAACAACCACTTCTCCTGTTCACCCACATTCTAATCTCCACTTATCCCCACTTCATCATCATACACTTGTTCCATCATCATTCTTCCCATAGATAGTTACTTTTCCCTATGCTCATTATTCATTCCTTGATGAGCCAATGCAATGCTATTCATCTGATTATCCTTCCCCCATGATCTCAACTATGATTCATTGCCTTGTCAAACATATCTGGAGGGATAGATGGCTACAAAACTAAAACGACCAAGACAGTATGTCAAATTCTTAAGGTGGCCTTTGTGACATTTGTACTTAGCCCAAAGGACTAAGGAAAGGAACGCTCCTACCAGTAGGCAAAGAGACAAGGGAGAATGCCAACGAGAGTCATCAAAATTTACACACTTTTGTTTTATTCAGATATATGTTATTTTAATTAAATATTGTAAGAAGTCCAACGGTTTTTCAGTTGAGACAATTTGTGTATAAATAGATAGATTTTAGATCTATTTGAGGAGGGCTTCGAGCCCAATGTGGGGGTTGCTTCTTGTCGGATGTAATAGAGAAACTCTCTTTTTGAGTATTAATACAAGTGCAGACAGAGATTCTAATGTTCAGTTTGAGTTATGTGTTTCATTTGTATTTTCATTTCTCTGAATTTCTTTATGTAATTCCTTGGAAAGTGGTTGATTGCAATTTAGTATTACAACTACTGTGATCGTATTATACCAGTAATTCTAGTTGTATTCTTTGATGTTGAAGGTAAGATAGTTTTTAACCCTTTACATTTCCTCATGGTTTCTCTCAAGTAATTTTCAAACGAGCTTTGTATTTCAGCATAGGCGAACTGATAAATAAACCCTGCAACAATTAAATCCAATTATGCCATTAAATCTTCCCTTGCGCATCTCAGAAACACTAATTTGAGTTATTCATCATCAAGATTATAATTTGTTCCTCATTTATAACTAAATTGAAACCTCTCAACATAGTCCTCCAATGTTTCATCATCCCTTTGTGTCATACAAAATTTTTTATCTCTTGTTTCATGTGATTTACAATAATCCTTGTACTTTTCTAAGAAATCTTTCTTCATCTCTTCCCAAGTACCAATTCTTCCTCCATGCAATCCCATGAACCATATTAAAGAAACATATTTTAAAGTTGAGGGGAAAATTATTAGCTTTTGAGCATCATTTTTGTATTCATACGTCTGACACAAAACTTCAAATTCAAACAAGAAATTATTTTGGTCCTTTGTTAGGATATTTAGACACTTAGGAGTTAGTTAAGATCTATTTGGTTTAATATGGTGTTAGGTAAAAGTGTGTTTTTTTAGTATGTATTAGTATGCATTTGTAGTTAGGAAATCAATCGGTCACGATATGTTCCCGACATAGAGTGATCTGACGGTTCATATTTTCCTCGATCTTAATGGCTATATTGATCCATGGATTAAAACTCGATTGGTCCATGATCTCTATTTAAAGAGCATGAAGGTTCATTTTTTGATGATCAATTGTGAGAAACTCTCTTTTAAAATCTCCCTAAAATATATTTTTTGCATTAATAAATTTATCCAAGTGGTCGCGTTGGTTGGGGTCGTGGATGTTTCCCTGCAGGGGTTTTACCACATTAAAATATCAATGTGTTGATATTTGATCTTTTTTTGTGAGTGGTTAATGAAGGTGTACATCCTCCATTGGAATACCTGTGTTGTCGAACATGGTATCAAAGCTCGTTTGAAGACCCGCTCCCATTGTAAATCGTGATCATAAAGTCGAGTTTCCTCATCTCTGGTTTCTTTCATTTCTGCACATTTTTAGGCTGAGAGAATTGTTTCATTGCATCTAGAGCACTTGTTTCAGTCGGGAACATTTTTTGTTTCACTCGAAAAGGTTTTTGTTTTCCCAAGATACGACAATTTCAATCAAATCTGGAGGTATAAAGCCTGAATACGCCCTTTTTAAATTTTTACAGAGTATTATTTCAGTTTTATTTCGGCTTTATATTGTTTTTTTTCAGGTTGCTACTCTTTTATATCTATGTGTTCTATTTTCCCCACTCCCTATGTGATCTCGACAAATCAGAAACAGATAGGAAAAGATGCATTTTCTGGGTAAGCTAACCGAGATCTAACCCTTGTTATCATCAAGAAGCAAAAAAATAATCTTCTGTGAAAAGAGTTTTTTATGAGCACGTTCTCCAAGGATGTCAACAACAAAAACAAAAATCCTCCCTATAAACAATAGAATATGTTTTGCTAGCTCACTTGGTTAAAAGTTACCTTATTAAGTAAGAGGTCTTGAGTTCAAGTCTCTTTTTGTTACTTTTTTTTTTTAATCCATGCATCCATTGTAAAGTGTATTTCACTTCAAGTATAAAAGTGAATCACTATAAGTAGATTTAATATTTTATTTTAAAGTTATTTATTTTGCATGCAACTTTATTTTATAAAGTAACTTCATTGCAAAAGTGATCCCCGCTTTTTTTTTATAAGAGTGGGACACTTCATAAAGCAACTTATTTGTAAAAGTGGGCTTAACTTTCATGTCCGAAGTTCGTTTTCAGTGTCGTTTTTTTTAAAACCACTTAATTTTTCGAAATCTTTCCATCCATATCATCAGTTTTAGTTTTTAAATCCATATTATATACATATTTAATATGGATTCTTCCAGTGATCTTTTTCTTACCAGCACCAACTACTTCCAATGGAAATCTCATATGGAGGATTTATTAAGAAGTAAAGGCATGTGCGGAATTACCTTGGGAAAGGAAAAAGAACCCATCGATGATGAAAAGAAATTAAAATGAGCTAATAGGAATGACAAAGCATGTGGACTAATCGGAATGCTCATCTCTCCTGATTTAAGGTTCCACCTTCAATAAATTGATGACCCCAACGAAGCTTGGGAAAATCTTGAATCTGTGTTTGGTAAACACAATATTATTTGAGCACATCAGTTAGAAAATCAGATATTGACTTTAAGTCCAAATGATTTTTCTTGCATTGAAGACTATCTATCTAAGTTTAAAACACTTAGAATTTTATGTGAAGAGTGTAACATAAAGCTGGAGGAAGAGCATTGCATCTATATTGTTCTTTCTAAGTTAGGTAGTGCATATTTTGTATTTGTATCTACCTTTTATTCCATGAGAGAGGCTCTAGATAAATCTTATCAAAAACCCAATCTTGAGTGTTTTTGTGATGCTTTGATTATAGAGAAAGATGAA
>JASDQU011455232.1:69595-89592 GCA_032191745.1 Picea mariana
GTTTGGCAAGGAAATGAATCACAGTTGAGATCATGGGGGAAGGATAATTGAACGAATAGAATTGCATTGGCTCGTCAAGGAATGAATAACGAACATATGGAAAAGTAACCGTCTATGGGAAGAATGATGATGGAACAAGTGTATGATAATGAAGTGGGGATAAGTGGAGATTAGAATGCGGGTGAATGAGATAAGTGGCTGTTGAAGTGGATGGTATCGAGAGCGTGGAGGGTGTGACAGGCAGGAAGGTGAAAGGTGGAGTGGGTTGAGTCAGGATTCTAACGAACGATTTTGCGTAGGTGCAAGGAAGTGGTTTTGATGTAACCCGCCTTTTTCCCTAAAATGCACCTAGTGATGCCATGTACCTCGAGAGAAAACTGTGGTTTAAACTGTGGGACTGCCTTTCAAAATAAAACCCCGCACTACTTCGGCCCCCATAATTTCTCTCGGTGATTGATCTTCATGGTCCATTAAAACATATCTATCAATCTTGTAAAGTGAGATAAGCACCCCAAGGTTAAGTCTAGGTCACATCTCTCGGTCACATGTAGAGAAGATAGAGCGAGCTTCGTGCAATTCTTGTCCGTCGATCTAGGCAAGGGACACATGTCAGACGATCCCCATATTCAACGATCTCGTACTATGGGAGGAAGAAATCAGTGTTGAGTAAACAACTCCCGAAGTCCCAAAGATTGGAGTTTATCTGGACCGTTGATCGAAGTGGACACGTGGAAGGAGATCCTACACTTAGGCGGATTTGCGATGTTATGCATCTCGGAACGCCCGAAGCCTGGAGTTCCGAAGTAAATCCCAGTCGTCCAAATCAAAAGGACACACGACGCCAGATCTCTTATTTCGGGGGCTTAGCACTTCGGGGGTTTGTGCTGTATACATTCTTGCTCCCATTTCTATCTATTTATCCCTTCCCTACCATATTTGGTCCCTTTCTTAGTTTATCAGGATTCCAAACTGGTTTAGCGTTCTTCTAGATTATGAAATCTGGTCTATTGAGCTTCCTTGCAACTTTTCATGGCGCCAAAAAATTAGCCTGCCTATAACAAGAGAAATTTGTAATCTCTTCGCTGAATAAAAACTACTAATCACAATTCAAATCGTTAACTTTAGCCAATCATACATATCATTAATACTTCGGTGTTTGTGAGTGTTGGATACAATTAGGGTATAAATATCCCAAAGGTCAAATTCACGAAGAGGTTAATTTCCTATTACTCACTTTTATGTTTTACTTTATCATGTTTTAAACCTTGAATTAGACTTAACTTCAACGTTTCGGCATTCGTGAGTTTTGTGAACTCAATTTTTGTCAAAAATACGAAAGGCAATCTCACAGAATGACATGGCAAAGATTAAGTGACAAGAAAAGAGAGGTGACACGTATCCATGACTTGTCCATAAGTCATTCGGGATTCTGGGACTTCGGGGTTTTGGAATGTAACGGGATGGAAATCTCCCGAAGTCCGAAGCTGCGAAGTGGTTAATTAACATTTAATCATGATTAGCCTGATTTATTAAACTCTTTAAAACACTTTTTACGTTTTATAATGTTCTTTACTTCGGCTCTTTGAAACTTCATGGGTTTTTGAACTCACTCTTTGTTATAACTCCCGAAGGGCGATCTCACAGAGTGACGTCGCAGAGATGATGTCATTCTTGATGATGTGTTAAGAAAATAAAGGTGCCACATGTCAACCCAAATTAAGAGACACGTGTCCCATGAATCATGAGCGGTTATCTTTGGATTTCAAAAATTCTGGGTTTTCATTGTTTAGACTTGCTGGAATACCCAAAGCGTGAAGCTCTGAAGCGAACGTTAGAGACTTTCTTTAAAACTCAAAAAACTTCTACAGTTTGGAGATCATTAAGACTGTTTGATAAAATTAGAGTAGCTAATCGACAGTGGATATCGTAAGCGCCTTTTCAACAAGCAATGGATTTATCTTTAAATTTAAAAGGCGCATCTCTAAGTTTCTTTTTCTTTTTTGGTGAAAATTTTATTTCTAAGAGGCAAAATATAAAGCTCAAAATCTCAAAATTAAACATGTTCCAACACTCCACATAATTATCAACGATATTTTTCACCATTCCAACATATTCAACAATATTTTCCACAATTTCAAACTCATTAACAACCATGGAAACAATCTTTTCCACAATTTCAAACTCATCAACAATCATGACAACAATCTTTCTCTTATCCAATGAATTATGGTCAACAAGCATATGCAATTCAAAGGAACACATCCAAATAAATAACAATTTTTTTGACCATATAATGATTTTCCTGCACAACAACAATACATGTTGCCTCCTCCAATACAAGGCCATAGTTCAACACAATCAAGACCATCATAGTTTCCTTCCCAACCTAATCTGAATCCTAATAATAGGACATGTCAAGCCAACTAGCCACAACCAAATCTACAACAACCAACCCAATTAAATCAATCTAATTGACTAATACAATAAGGTCAACCAATTTATTCTAATAAAGTACAACATTTTCCATCCTATATAGTTTTACCACTTGATTTTCAAGTCACTCATCTCCGGTCAGGAAAAAGTGTTAGAATATCTTAGACCCCTTAGGATAGAAGAAATTAGTGGGGAAAAACATGTGGTTGAGAAGGATGGAGAACAATTGAAACTAATGTCCTTTATTCCTATTGAATATGATGTCAAATATTCTTTAGAAAACAAGGATAATGTTGTACCTTTTCTAGAGAGATTAAATTAACCTAAAATTCAAGCACACCCAACATTTGACATTATGGGTGAATTGAAAAATTTATGTATCAAAATCCCTTTGATTCAAGCCATAAAATACATTCCCATTTATATTAAGGTCATCATCTATCTCTGTGTCAGGAAACCGAGAAGGAAGAAACAAGATCCCCCCACTATCCAAGTAGTAGAACAATTGTTTGAACTTATGTTTAGGACAAACTGTTAATACAAAGTACACTGATCCATGTAATCTTGTAGTCCACATTTGTATTGGAAAAAATTCAATTCTGAATATTCTAATTTATTTGGGCACAAACATTAATATAATGACAATAGAAGTTATAGAGAACTTGAATATTCAGAATCTAATACGTAAAACACCAACAATTTTGCAAATGGATGATAGGTTGGTGGTTAAACCAGAAGGGATCTTGGAGGATATTGTAGTGACAATAGATTCATGGGAGTACCTAGCAGATTTTATAACATTGCATCCCAAAAAACATGAGAGGTTTTCCATTAATCTTGTGGCATCCATGATTACTAACATTCGATGCTTATGTAGAATGTCGCTCAGGAAATATGACAATTTCACAAGGAGAATCTGTTAAGAAATTTAAATTGGATCCCCCAGCAAAGTCGATGTTGGAAATAGAAGAACCTTTGTGGATTCCGCTTGATGATGGGTGTGGCTATTTTGCTAAAAATATAATGCCAATTCTTACAATTGAATAAGCATTAACACTGAAAGAACCATTTGATTAAAGGATGATATCAAAATTTATGCATAATGTTTATTCAACAACTGTTCGCATTAGAGAATGTGACCAACACATAGAAGAAGAAGGAGCAAGCTTTGTTAGTAATGAATAAATTGATGATTCTAATGAGTCACTTTAAAATCTTGGTGATGGTAATGATTCTCAATACTTGGATGGATATTTTGTCGAAGAATGTGTTAGTAATCAGGTTAAAACCATTGAGATTTTTCTAGGAATATCTTTAAATATAAATAGTCAACTACAACTGAAACAACAACAAAAATTGCAGAAATTGGTAAAAAAATATACTGCACCATGTGCATGGGATTACAGATACATTAATGGTATTGATCCATCAATTTGTATGCACGACATTTACATTCAAGATGGAATGAAACATGTTCGTCAACCTCAATGTAGAATGAACCCTGTCCTAAAAGATATCGTAAAAGATGAGCTACAAAAACTCTTGACAACTGGGTTCATTTATTCAATTTTTGATAGTGAGTGGGTTTCTCCACTTGTGTTAGTTACTAAGAACGGGGGAAAGTGGGATATTTGTGTTGATTATAGGGAAATTAAAAAAACCACTAGAAAACATCATTTCTCTTTACCATTTGTTGACCATGTTTTGGATTCCTTATCTGGAAAACAATATTTTTCCTTCTTAGATGGTTTTAGTGGGTATAACCAAATTCAGATAGCACCCGAGGACCAGGACAAAACAACATTCACATGCCTATGGGGAAATTTTTCTTATAGATTTTTAAGTAGATTTTGATGATTTAATACTCCGTAGCTTGGAAATTTTTATGGATGATTTCATTACTTTTGGCAATCAATTTGATGAAGCATTAACTAGATTAGAAACATTTCTTCGATGATGTGTGGAAAATCATGTATCAATGAGTAATGTAAAGTGTTTTTTAATTATTACGAAAGGAATTGTGTTAGGACATCATATTTCTACCAAGGGAATTAAAGTAGATTCTGAAAAAAATGTTGTTATTAAAAATCTACCAGTACCAACAAAGTAGTGAGAGGTAATAAGTTTTCTTGGCCACGTTGGATATTATAGAATATTTATTCAAAATTTAGAAAATTGGCCTCACCATTGTTTTTTATTCTTAGTAAGGATGCATAATATGTCTGGACTAAATCTTGTCAAAAAGCCTTTGAGGATTTAAAACATAAATTAATCACAACCCCTATTTTGAGAGGACCTAATTGGAAATAACCATTCCATATTTATACTAATCATGAAATCTATTATATCAAAGTTTGGGTGCTATTTTAGGAGAAAAGGAATCTTTGGCTATGCATGAAATCTATTATATCAACAAAAGTTTGGCAAAAGACGAGAAAAATTACACTGTGGTGGAGAAGGAGTTTTTAGCATTCGTTTATGAAATTACCAAGTTTCTCCATTACATAAATTGGTATCCTACATTTGTGCATACATATCATTTAGAAATTAAGTACTTATTGAATGAACCAATAGTGAATGGTAGCAAAATTCGTTGGTTATTACTTCTTCAAGAATTTGACACAAATATTCTTGATAAGCCTGGTCGAGAAAATGTGGTTGCAATTTTTTTTATCACGAGTTCCAAGCGATTGAGAGGATGAACCAATGGATGATTATTTCCATGATTAACACCTATATGATGTGTCTATGATCACATTGTGGTTTGAAGAGATAGAAAATTATTTGGTTTCAGGAAGATTACCACAACATTTACCGTATTGTGAGCATTGTGCCTTGGTCATAAAAAGTAGACCTTTTAAATGGACAAAAGGTTATTTATTCAAGCTATGACCTGATAAGATCATGCGAAGATTTGTTACGATAGATGTAGTGCATAAGATATTGGAGGCTTGCCATGATGAACCATACGAGGGGCATTTTGTTGCAATAAGAACAACCAAAAATATTATCTCTACTAGATATTACTGGCCAAAACTTCACAAGGATGCATAGGCCTACATTAGATGTTGTGGTGCCTGTCAAAGAGTGGGAAAACCTACCAAATCTATAGAAATTCCATTACAACAACAAGTTTCTCTTGAACCATTTTAAAAGGGGGGTATTGATTTTTGTGGGCCTTATCAATCCACCATCTAATCAATTCAATTACATATTAGTATATACATATTATATAACCAAGTGGGTGGTAATCCAACCCCTTTAAAACATTCAAGAGGAGTGAGTTGTTAAATTTATTTACGACAACATATTTACCATATTTGGCATGCCACTAGAAATTTTATCAGATAGAGGAGTTCGATTCACTTCCAAGTTGATTGCAGATATTATTGAACTATATAAAATCAAACATAGGAAGACAACAACTTATCATCCCAAAGCAAATGGGGATGTGGAGATAACTAACAAAAAATTTTAAAATATCTTAACTAAGAAAATTTAGTTCTACCTTAGAGATTGGGAAAATAAACTTTCTGAAGCTGTTTTGGCTTATTGCACAACATGGAAAACATCAACAAGATTTACATCGTATAAATTATTCCATGGAAAATGGGTTCTTTTTCCTATATAATTTGAAAGAAATACTCTTCACACAATAGTTGAATTAGGAATTGGAATATCTACTGCACAGAAAGAATGAATTGCACAACTTAACATGTTGGACAAGTTTCGTCAAGAAGCTCTACATCATACATAAACTCTGCATCAACAACGTAATTGTTGGCATGAGTGTTTAATCAAGGATAAGAAATTTCAAACAGGAGATTAGGTGTTATTATTTGATTCTAGATTTCAAGACTTTAAAGGAAAAATAACAACACGATGGCTTGGTCCATATGAAGTTGAAACTGCCTTCGATAATGGCACAATACGATTAAGAACAATTGATGATGGAAAACTTCCATTGTTGGTAAATGATCATCGTCTAAAATTATACAAGAAGCCCAAGTCAAAAGAGGAGTTCACTTCCATATTGCAGGAACAACACTTTATGAATGTAGTCGAGGACCTACATACCCTTGATTCTAATTAATAATATTGTTGCAAAAAAAAAAAAAAAACTTGTAATGAAAACCAGAAACGACATTGTAGGCCATGAGAAACCTTGAAAACTAGAAATGGCAATATTTTCATGGAAAAAAAAATTGGGACGAAAACTATAGATGGCATCACATGTTACCAAAAAACTTGAAAACCAATGATGGTGGGTTCCTCATTGGAAATAAGAAAAAAAAACCAACAACACCGATTTTTTTTTCGTAGTTGCATAGTTTATTTGCAACCTTCTACTGCAGAAGCAATTTTCAACCATTTTTTATTGCTGCATATTTTATCATTATCACTTTTATCCAGCCAAATTATTTTCAAATTTCTCTCATCTAGGTGACTTTATCTACAACAAGATTACTACTTTTCAAATAAATGCAAACAACTATAGATTTTCTGTGCAGCGATTGATATGCACGGTGAGACTTTCCACCACATCACGAGAGACCATGTGGCATTTTTCAACCATGAGTTAGGTTTTTCTAACTCTTATTGTAAATTTATTTATCTATCATTCAAAATTACCCATTAATCATGTTGTACCCTCTTTTTCTGGTTGTCGGGACAACCACCACTTCATTTGGGGGGCCGAAAAATTTACCGAAAATTAAATTGTTGAGAAATTTTGATGATGTGACATTTGATACCAATCCTCCGTATTGTCGAACATTACGTTCTTTTTAAACCATTATACATCCATAACTCCATGTCATATCATTATACATTTTTCATTTTTTCTATTTATTGCCTCACCACCCAATACTTTTCACATGTCACCACCTTTTTTCCCCCAATAACACTCCATCTACATAGAATAGCTAATGATTGGACAAGAATGTTGATGGGATAATTAACTTAGTTATTACAGTTTATGGGTCACCATCGTACTCTACTAATGCCATGAATAACACATGCAAAATATGTAGCAACTATTATGGATCCAAATAAATTTCAAGTAAAAAAAAACAAGAAACTGTTTTATGCTACATGCATCCTCAACAAATTGTGTGCATTTTAGTGAAAAAATTTGAAAAAAAGAAGAAACAAGTGTTTTCGGCAGCATATTGCAATCCTGCTACAAGTGTTTTCTACATCAATAGGTGGTAATTTATATGTGGCTTGTGAAAAAAATTAAGTAGTTAGTTGTTAAAATTAGGCATTTGTTTTTAAAGAAAGCAGTTAAAAATAGTTTTTCAGTTAATCTCATGAAAATGAGAAATTGATCAAGAACTCAGGGGGATTTTTCTATAAAGCAACAAGAGAAATAACCTAAACGGGTTTGAAGTTTTGAATGTTTTTGAATACAAACTATCTTTGTTGAATCTTGTTCTTATTGGTGGTTAGTTGAGTTAGTACATGGATCGACTAATAGACTGTAGAGAAAGGGCCACTCTATAGTCGTGGTGATCCATTTTCTTCTACAAATTTATTTAGTATTGCTAGTTTTTATTTCATAGTCAACTAAGCTTTGTTTTTGACATTTATCTTAAATTTCTACAATTTAATTTCGTTCATTTATTTTCATTTATGTTCAAGTGATTATTTTTATGCATATGGTAGATTATAATTTATTTACAATTTTCAAGATTTCTTGTTATGATAGGATTAATAATTCTTAATCAATTACGAGTACCTAAATTGCAACAATGCAATTGGTTGTTTTGAGTTCAGATAGGTTGAACAATATTATTTCAGATTCCTATATTTTCATGTAGCTTAGTTTCTAATTTGCTATACATTTTCCTGTAGCTTAAATTTTATGTTTGCTTAATTAAAATTATGTAGTTAAATTTCTGGGTTGCTGTATTAATTTTTTGTAGTGTTGGCACAGGGTTAGACCCATGGTTCAACTCTAACAATGCACCAAAAAACCCTAAATACTGGCCCTTTCGACAACACCTACGAAGAAAATGAAGTCTCACCCAAAGTAGCAATAGGGGGGTTGCAGGACATGTGTCTACACCCAAAGGAAATGCAAGATGATTCCTAAACAACAATGCAGAATAATCTAGAGATTCCTAACAATATTGTGCTTAACCTTGCGAATTTAGTTATATTTCCTTATCTTTAACAGGAAAAATAATAGTGCAATAACAATATAACAGATAGTAAATAACGAAGCATCAACCACATGGATCAACAATATTTATGTGGTTCACCCTCTCCCTAGGGATACATCCACAGAACTGTGTTTATTGATAAAATAGATGAAAATATATAGTTCTATTTGCGCACTCAGCTGCAGATCCTTCTCTCTCTCCTCTTTATCTCCTAACCTGTGCACCCATTTGCAGAGTCGATCTTTGCACCCAGCTGAAGACCCAAAATACAAGAATGCTCTAATACATAACACTTTTACATATCAGCCTCACTATCATCTCTTTCTCAACTCTTATAGACCTCTATTTTATACATTCCATGACTCTTTGAAAACCCTAGACTGAAGCTCAGGTGTCAAAACCCTAGGTACCAAAACCCTAGGTGCCAAAACCCTAGGTCCACATAACCTGCATTTTAAGGATTTCGCTGACCTGTTCTTACTTAGTCTCCATGAGGTGCTCCAAAGCACCCATTAGTGTCTTATTCTGCTTGCTAACTTGTCCACAATCTATCTTCTTTGCTGCTTTGTCTTCCTTGATCTTCTCTTTCAATGACTTTCTTTCCTTTACTTCGTTCCTTCTTTTATGCTTCTTTAACCACTTCAAACCTTCCTCAGTTTATGTGCCTTCCGTGCACTTCATACTTTGTCTTTCTTCTTCCTTAATCTTCACTTTCTTCCTTAATACATGACCAAGAACCAACAGGCCCCCAACACTCACATGTGACTCGTCCTGAGTCACTGCAGGATTGAGCCTTCTATATTACTTCGACTGTAGACTGGACGGAGAAGCCTGTGCTTTATGCTCCGTCCCTTTCTATTATGTGCAGAATGTCTTTTCTGTGCCTGGTACACAATTTAAGTTGCACCTGGTACCTAGAACCTTCTTCCTTTTCTTTTACTGAGAGCTGTGAGATAGTTGGTTGTCACAATACATCTTCAACCGGCTCCCATTTACTAAACCATCCTTCCATTCTCCATTAAGAGTCTTCAAATGTGAAGCTCCACCCTCTGTAACATAGGAAACCTTGAATGGTCCAAGCCAATGTGTCTTGAACTTTCCTAGATGCTTCATGAACTTGCTGTCATATAAAAATACTAAATCTCCTTGTTTAAACACTTTCTTCTTGATATGTCTGTCATGGTAAGAATTTTCTCTTTCTTTTTGTACCTGCTGATGAAATCCTACAATGAACATGTCTTCCTCTAATTCTATCAATTGGTGAGCCTGTCTTGAACAATGCCGGTGTCATCCATACCTATAAATGCTACAATTCTTAAACTAGGAACCAAATATTCCATAAGTACCATTGCTTCCAGGCCATAAACTAACTTGAAGGGAGTTTGCATTTTTAACTTTTTGCAAGTATTTCGATAAGCCCATAACACTGCTGGAATTCTCAAATCCCAATCATTTATGTTAACACTACCAATCTTAGTTAGCGTTGTCTCCAAAATTTTATTGAAAGCTTTGACTATACCATTCGCATGTGGGTGGTATGGTGTGCTTTTCTGATGGTGAACTTCAAACTCTTGAGTCAAGGCTTCAATAGTTTTGTTAATGAAATGTGTGCCTTGATCACTCATAAGGATCTTCAGACATCCAAATGTGGTTATGATATCATCAAAGATGAACCACGTAACTGTAGCTGCACTACAGTCCTTAAGTGCTCTTGCTTCTACCCATCTGGTCAAATACTCTGTAGCAGTGATAATGTATCGAGCTCCTGTGTGCTTTCCTAGTGGGTTGATAGGTACCACAAAGTCAATAGCCCATTTCTCAAATTCTTTTAAAGTTAACTAAGGTGCTAAAGGCATCTCATCCCTTCTAGAAGGTTTCCTGATTCTTTGACATACATCGCAGACTCGGTGGTATTCCTTAGCATCCTTATGTAAAGTGGATCACTAGAGGCTAGCTCTTAGAACCTTCTGCGTTATTTATTTCCCTGCATAATGTCCTCCTGCAATGCCTTCATGTGCTTCTACAAGGATCAATGGTATTTCTGACTCCATAACAAATCTTCTTAAGATCTCACCTGGTCCCATCTTATATAAATGTCTAGCTATAAGTTGAAAATCTGCAGTGAAGAATACCAAATGTTTCTTTTGAATAACTGTATATTCGTGAGGTGCCATTCCTATGGATAGGAACTTGACTATCTTGGCGAAGTGATCATTGACTTTTCTGATGGCCAACAACTGTGCATCTGGTAGTGTATCATCCAAACTAGTAGGTTCCTCTCCATGTTCTAACCTGGATAAGTGGTCAGGTCCCTTATTCATTCTTCCTGGCTTGACCACGATCTCAAATTCATACTCCTAGAATAATAATAGCCATCTGCATATTCTTCCCCCCAACACTGGCTTGTTTACTAAGTACTTCAATGCAAAATGATCAGTAAACATCTTAAAATGTCCTCCCAACAAGTAGTGTCTGAACTTCTGCAAATACCATAGCTAAGCCTTCTCTTTTAGTGGTAGTATAATTCATTTCAGATGTGGAAAGCTTCCTGCTAGCAAAGGCTATAGGGTGGTCAATATCTCCTCCACTTGGCTGTGCTAAAAATGCTCCTAATGCAATGGATGAAGCATCGACATGAACATGGAATTCCTTACTCCAATCTGGGAAAACCAAAATAGACATAGTGACCATTTTCTGCTTTAGTGTGTCGAAGCTCTGCTGGCATTCCTCTGTCCATTGAAACTTACTATCCTTCTTTAATAGATTTTCTATAGGTGCTTTTATCTGTGCGTAACCCTTAATAAACTTTCTATAATATCCAGTGTGTCCCAATGCAGTGCGCAGATGTCTAACCGAAGTAGGAGGAGGTAGATCAACAATGATAGCAATCTTGGAAGGATATACCAACAACCCCTATTTACACACAATGTGTCCTAATAACACTCCAAAATGTGAGAAGAGAATACACTTCTTCAAGTTCAGGGAAATCTGACATTTTCTGCACTTATCTAACATTAATCTCAAACATTCAATATGATATTTCAGTAGACTAAAAATGATCCAGTCATCAAAGTATGCTTCCAAAAACTTATGTAAAAATTACTTAAATGCTTCGACCACCACCCTGGAAAAGATGGCTGGTGCATTATTCAAACCAAAAGGCATCACAGTGTACTGAAAAGAACCCCATTCTTTTGTAAATGTAGTCTTATGTCTGTCCTCCTTAGCAATACTGATCTAGTGATAGCCTGAAAATCCATCTGTAAATGAATAAACTTCCTGTCCTCCTACATTATCTAGAACTTCATCAGTAAAAGGTGTAGGAAATGGATTAATTAAACATGCATCATTCAATTTCCTTAGATCTATACAGATTATGATTTCTCCTGACTTCTTATCTTGGACCACCATAGGGCTGATCCATTCAGATTCTTCAACTAGTTCTATGATTCCTGCTTCCAACATTATATCTAATTCAATCTTAACTTTTTTCTTGTACTTGGGATTCATTCTGTAAGGCCTCTGTTTGATAGGCCTTTCATCTGCTTTCAAAGGAATCTTCATTTCTCCCATGGACCCTTTAATGCCCTTCATGTCTGTGAACTTGGTTGGAAACAAGTCCTAATACTCATGCAATAGTTTTGTAATCTTACTAATAGTAGCATCATCCCAATAGTCTCCAACATTTTCCAACTTAGGTGCCTTCTCTGTTCCAATATTAACCTTCTTAATTTTAATAGGCTGCCCAACAAAAGGTAATTCAATACCTGTCCCTTCTATATCTATTTGTCCTTCAGTTTGTGAAATGTTCACATTCCTAGGGTCATCATCCTCATCAACATTAATATTATAACAACCCTGTAACCACTGAAGAGGTGTAGTCCATTCATCTTCTTCTTGTTCAAGGGGGGTGTTAGGTGCTTCCTCAAAGACCTTCTGTCTTACAATTTGTAAAGCTTGATCTACTGTGGGGTACTGAATTTCAAATAGAAATGTAGCTATAAAGTTTTGGGTCATACCATACCAATCTGTAGTGACTAAGCACAATTATGCTTGAAGATACTAGTTGATAAGCGTAGTATTTAAGGTGTTAATGAACTAATGTAGCCACTGTTCTTTAAGAATGCTTCTGCAGGCTTCCTAACAACTTCGCGCATGGTTCTTAGGACAACTCTGACCTATGTATCGAACTTCACAACCTTCATTTGGGTCTGAAAAGTGCACTGTCAACAAGGTGCGACATTGTACCCACTCCGCGATGTTCTTCTTGTGTTTTTCCCACCATCTAGATGGTGTTTCTTTCAAAGCTTTGTTTAGTGCCAACAACCTCTATTCTATTGGTACAATTCCTTCAAATTCAAGTAGAAATGTCTCTAAATTATTCAAGCCATCAAATGTAGGAAGATTATTTACTTCTGTGCCAATCCAATGAACTACATTAGTCAACCTAGCACACCTCCACGTAGAGACTTCATACATTATGTTCTGCTAATTTTCCAATGCTTCTTCTGAATCTGACAAACATGCACTTTCACTTCGCCAACTTATATTTCCATCTACTGTAGGGTTAATATAATCCTGTTGTCTTGCTATTAGTTTATAGATGTTCTCTAGCTCATAGGTGCAATCTTCTTCTCTTATACGTTCTGTGTATCTGTGACCTTCATCAGGGTCAAGAGGTGTAATGACCCTAAGAACATCACCTTAAAATGTGATCCTTCTCTTTTTCAGGTCAACAACAATCAGATTATCAAAATCCTAATCAATACCAAACAACACAGAATAGGGGCAACTATCATCAACAATCTCGATCACTTCAAAGTTTGCAAATGTCCTCACTCTGTCGATGTTCACATGGACATGCTCTAGACTTCCAAAGGGGTTCACCGCTTGCTGATTAGCCATCCTGAGCCTAATAGGAGAGTAAATAAATTTAGGCTTTCCCATCAATGCCGAAGTCTGCTTCGTCATAACATTTACTTCTGATCCCAGGTCAAGGACCACATATTCTATGTCGTAGTCTCCAATCTGAGCACTAAGGTGCAGTTCCTTGCTTGTCCTCCTTTTTCTAGATACTTGATTCATATCTCTACTCAACAGAGGGTCCACTCTTCCAATTTCATACTGTCTTATCAGGTGTTGTAGTTCCTACACAACTCTTTCATCTTTAATCCAATTAATACAAGTATACAAGAAGTCCACAAGCTTTCTTACCTCTTTTCTTTGTCTAGGTAGGACAGACTGATCAAATGCTGGAGTCATTTCACATTCCCTTACTTTCGATTGTGCCCTAGATGAAGAAGCCTGTTCACCTACAAATTCTCTTCTTGCTTCTTTAAAAATATTCTTTTCTTTCATGGGATCAAACAATGGCAGCCTCTCTGAATCTCTTTTGATCCTTGAACCATCTGTAGTCTTTCCTAGAGTCACCCTGTCTTCTCCTGTCACAGTGCCTCCTCTAGTAATGAAAATGACTCTGGGTTCCTCACCGTGAGGTTCAACTGATATTAGTTGGAATTGCTGGTTTCCACCCCATATTTCCTAAACTTTGGCTACCAATACTGGACAGTCTTCAATGACATGATCAAATGAATTATAGTAGCTGCAAGTAGTGCAAGAGTTTTGACAATCCCTTGCCAAATGACCTGTCTGGGCACAATTATAGAAAATAATCTGACCTCGACCTTGACCCATGCCTCCTCCTCGTCCTCTTCCTCTGAATCCACCACGAGGATTGAAGTTTCCTCTTCCTAGGGAATTGAACTACGCAACATTCCCTTCTTGTTGTAATTCTCCTTGAATTCTATATGCATCTCTTGACCATTCATGCATGAGGTCATAAGCCCTACAATCCTTCTCATCATGCCCCACATATTTTCAAAATGTACAATAAAGATTGGTGGGTGTATAGACATATTTCTGCATATAATAACATTCACCAGGGCAATGTCTAGTTCTACATACCTCACACCATGGTAAAGTAGCCTGCTTCAAAGGGTTAGGAGCTCCAAAGGCCAATTATTCATTAAATAAAGGAAAATTCTCTTTGTCATGGCCCTCTTCTTTAAATATGATACACCATATGTCTTCTCTTTTCTCCTTTCCTTTATCTTTCTTCATGTCTTCAACCTGTAAAGATAAACTAGTTAATTGATTCAAAATCTGACTCATACCTGGACTGGATTCTCCTACAAGGGTTGCTTCTAGTTTCATGGAAATATCTAATGCCTCAGCCTACAAAGAAACCTTCTGTTGCATCATAGGAACCCTAATGTGTGGCAGGAGGGAAGCGATGAACCATTCCTTATGCTGTTCATAGACAATATGAAAACTTAAATGGCCTGTCAAGGTCTTAAACCCCTGATCAAATTCCAAAATAGGTTCAGTCACCTTCTTCTTGATTTCCTTCAACTCTGTAATGCACTGTGACTATGACTTAGGCTTCTTGAACTCTGCACTCAATGCAGTCTTAATTTGATTCAGCGGTCCAGGCTATACAGATCCTGTAACAAACTTCATATACTAGATTAATGCACGATCCCTCAGGGTATTACTAAACTGAGCTCTCTTAACAACTTCTTTGGTGACTTGCTTAAGGATCCATACAACTTCGCATAAGAACCAGTGCTGGTCAGGATCCTAAGATCCATCTCCTCTGAAAATGGGTAACCTCATTTCATCTGCCATGGATTTTCCTTGGTTTCTCGACTGAGTATGTACTAAATTTCTTGTAACGGTACTCTGAGTTCTTTGATTACTCTGGTTACTTAATGCTTCTAAACAACATGAGGAGTAGTAATACTTACTTCAACAGTAGGTGTAGTCCCTGAAGTTTATTTTTCTTCTCGGCGAAGTTCTTCGGTCTCTACTTCCTCTACCCTTGCGAACTCTGAATACTCTTCGTCTGATCACCTTGCTCCTCTCCACTGTAGAAATCTTCATCTTGTGTTAATGGTCCATATCTTTGCTTAAGCAGGTTCACAAGAGGAACCTTTTTGAATGATCTCCCACTACGCGTGTGTTCAGCCTTTGCGTCACTGTCGTTGTCTGAATTCTTGAACATTAGCTTTAAAATCCAACTGATTGTATCTTCAAGATATTCTTCTCATGCAATAGCATCTTAATCTTCAGTTTCAAAAAGTGTAGAAACTTTCCTCTAGGTCCCTTGAAGAAATACCTCTCTGCTTAACTATATGATTCTACTCTATCGATAGCAAACCCAGTAATGTACCCTCCAATAGTGCTATCAAACCAAAGATCTACTGCCCTTGATACAACGTTATCAACTTTCTTGACTTTCTTAATCAACGCCAATGTCCAAACCATAGGTGGTCTAGATCTGATTTCAAACTGAGTGTCTGCTAGTTTGGATAACCACTTGTACAACTCCTTATGAACTCCTGCAAAGAAAATCTCATGCACATAAGTAAAGATGTACCTTCCCAACCAGTCTTCTGTACTAATGCTAGGGTTCTTGTTCTGAGCTACGACGAAGTCCCTTTCTTGTTCTTCTATCCACTTATGAATATCTAACTTTGATGGAAACCACCTTGACATTCCCTCAAGAAGATCCTGGTCCCAAAAACAGAACCATTTGTTGGAATAGGGGCAGACCTAGGTTTCAACTCTAACAATGCACCAACAAACCCTAACTATTAGCCCTTTCAGCAACACCTGTGAAGCAAACGATTTCTCACCCGAAGTAGCAATAGGGGGGTTGCAGGAAACAGGTGTCTAGAATCAGAGGAAATGCAAGATGATTCCTAAACAACAACGCAAAATAATCTAGATATTCCTAACAAAATTATGCTTAACCCCGCAAAGTTATTTATATTTCCTTATCTTTAATAGGAAAAATAGCAGTGCAATAACAATATAATAGATAGTAAATAACAAAGCATCAACCACATGGATCAACAAGATTTACGTGGTTCACCCTCTCCCTAGGGATATGTCCAAAGAACTATGTTTATTGATAAAATAGGTGAAAATATACAGTGCTATCTGCGCACTCAGCTACAGATCCTTCTCTCTCTCCTCTTTATCTCCTAACCCTGCGCACCCAACTGCAAAGTTGATCTTCACACCCAACTGAAGACCCAAAATACAAACATTCTCTAAGACATAACACTTTTACGTCTCAACCTCACTATCACCTCTTTCTCAACTCTTATAGAGCTATATTTATACATTCCATGACTCTTAGAAAACCCTAGACTGAAGCCCATGTGTCAAAACCCTAAGTACCAAAACCCTAGGTTCAAAACCATCAGTCCAAAACCATAGGTGCCAAAACGCTAGGTCCACATAACCTGAATTTTAAGGACTTCACTAACTTGTTCTTCCTTCTTCTCCGCGAGGTGATACAAAGCACCCATTAGTGTCTTCTTCTACTTGCTAACTTGTCCACGGTCTATCTTCTTTGCTTCTTTGTCTTCCTTGATCTTCTCTTTCAACGACTTTCTTTCCTTTACTTCGTTCCTTCTTTTATGATTATTTAACCACTTCGACCCTTCCTAGGTTTGTGTGCCTTCCGTGCACTTCATACTTTGTCTTTCTTCTTTCTCAATCTTAACTTTCTTCCTTAATACATGACCAAGGGCCAACATGTAGTAAAAAATTATGTAGTTAAATTTTTGATTTGATTAATTAAATTTCTGTTTTTTTTTTAATTAATTTTCTGTTAAATTAGGAAGAATAAGAAAGTTGATTCCCCCCCCAAAACAAAAGAAAACAAAATAATAGTTAACAATAAAACCTAAGAAAACATTTTGAAAGTTTACGCTTCCCAGGTTGATAATTAAAGCAGGTTCTTGTGGTTAATGAAGTGTTAATTCCAAGCATTGTTAGAGCCATTAGTCCGAAATGTTTTAGAAAGAAGTTGTAGAGAAAATGACAAGTTGGCCTATTTGAAACTGAAACCCTAAATTCCATAGGGCATATCTCATAAAGTATAGTGAACCAATGTCTAAAATTTTAACCACATGTACCCATATATATCGCCTCTATCTCCTCAAAATTTCACGGTTTGAAACGTCCTAGAAAATAAGTTACAACAGAAATTCCAAGTGAACCTGAAATTGATTTCACAACTCTACTATTTTGGAATGATATTCAATCTATGCTCATCTACTTCTTCAAATGTTATTACTTTTTTCACCCACACACTTTCTCTCAATACATTCTCTTTTTATACTTTACCGCAACCCTTAATGAAGGAAGATGTTAATTAAAAAAGAGACGACACCCATTAATTAAATAATTAATTCCCCCCTTTTAATTTCACTTTTTCAAATACCATGGGAAAATACCATGGGATTCCAAACCCATGGGTTTTGTTGACGCTTAAATCCATTAGGACCGAAATGAAAATCTCACAAGGATGTAAATCCCCCTACATTTTTATAGAGGTGGTACTCCTCTTTTAGATTTTCTTGAGATTTTTTAAATATTCAAAATGTGGGACTTGACAGAAGTCCGTGGTGGTAATTCAAAGAAACAAAAATATTACAATAAAATAAAAGTTTTTTTTTTTTTTGTTTTCTTTTAAAGGAAAGTTCCCGAGAAAGGACCAGGAACCGAACACATTCTCATATTTAAAACAATTAAGCAAAATTTCCTCACATCCATCATAACTTAATATAAATATTTCTAATCACATAAAAATAAAAAGAAGATGATCCACATGCACAAGAGAACTTTAACATAATGGATACACGGGAAACTCAAATAAAGATAATGATAGATCAACCTCAAATACTTTATATTATGAAAACAAGGTTACAAAGCACAATCAAGATTGTTCCTGAAGTAGTTCTCTTGAAATTTCCAAAAATATATAGTTTATTACATATTCTTGAAATTGTAAATGCGTTTGTCTTAAAGATCGGGATTGGGGCTCTCGCGGACCATAAAGGAAATAAATACAAGAAATAAGATTTTATAAAGAAGACGGTGGGTGGTAGAAGGATTAAAAAGACCTTGTAAGAAGAAAAAAGGAGTTATCAGTCCTCGGTTAAACCTTTATAGTGAAAGAGGTGGAATAACTGGATGAAGGACTTGATAAAGAAAAGAAGGATGTGATCAGTGTAAACTTACTATGATGGTCGCTCACCCTTCATTTCATCATTGATGTCCTTTTATCGTTTTCATCAATGATTACATGAATCGTCTCAATTGCTTCTTGCCCTTCATTTGTTAGGTTATCGATAGCCTTTTTGAACCATTATTCGATGTAACTTTTCATAGGTGCCACGTTGATTTCATTCCATATTTTAATATTGAACAACTCACCCTCCAAGTCACTAAGATCAATGGAAATTCCATGTAATATTTCTTCAATATCCTAATTTTTTACGGAGTAATACACTAGCCAATTATCTATGGCGTTCTCATCATATACAACTATGCCATAAAATTTTTCAATTGACAATCCTTTAAAAATATCAACTTGCTCATTGAACTGTTGTTTTGTTAAGAACAACGAGTTGAGGATAAACTTGGGATCTTGGACCTCGCTTCTGGCTAGGTTCACCTCCATGAGCCTTTTGAATAGCTCTTCTCTCCTTGTTATGGCTTGGCTGCATGCCTGAATGATGTTGTTCAAGTTATTTATTTTCTTTTTCCAGCAGACATTCAACTGCTTGATCCGACTTGGAGAGGGAAGTTCCTCCTCTATTCTCTTTAGCTTTGACATGTTAGTAACTTTAATACCAAAGGATACCATTGCATCAAGGTAGAAACCTTCTTCATTTTTTAGGTCATCCTGTAGATATTCAAGGAAGGCATGCACCCTCGAGCCAAAAGAAATCATGCTCTTTGAAATTTCCCAATATTCTATAATCAGTTCCATTCTTTTCTTGATATTATTCTCCACATATCTCCTGAATGATATGAGTAAGCTTGAGGATCCTTTTATTTTGGCTATAGGCGTGGCAGTTCTGAGAATTTTCAAAGGGATGTCAAGGAGTGGAAAAGGCATCAAAGTCTCTTCAAGTTCCTCAATCCTTTCCTTTAACTTTATATTTTTTTCTTTGAGACCACCAATGGAATTGTCCAATGCATCACCAATCTCTTTATGAATTTTGGAAATCTGGGAAGGACACATATTTCTTAGGTTAACATCTGAACGAGATTTCCCCTTTTTATTCTTCATATCACTCTTCTCAATAATTAATTTTTTAGATTCATTGTAAAAAACATCGCTCTGAAACACAAATGATTCTTCTTCATCAAATATCTCATTTTCAACAATTTCCAACCACTGTTTTGGTGGGCCTCGCCTCCTAGATGATCAATGTTAAGAAACATCTTGTCAATGTCAACCTCAAGCTCCATATCTTTGAGGGAGAATTTATTGATGTCACTTTCGACACGATGCTCTTCTTCCTCTTGTAA
>JASDQU011455233.1:44700-64020 GCA_032191745.1 Picea mariana
GTGTGCACCAAGGATGGTGCACAATTATAAGGGAGGGGGAATGTAAAATAATTTCTATGATCCTCAATTTAATTAATGCTTAATGTAGATATAATGTGTGGTTACGACTGAACGATGCATATGAAAATTTTTATTTATGAATTTTAATAATAAAATGTGATGTCAACTAAGGTGGTATATCAAAAAATATGGGGAATGAATTAATCCATAACAGAGGGGAGGTTATACGATAATTTCTAAGAGGGGTCCAAGGGGGAATTACCCATGTTTATTAATTCAACCCACTTCCTAAAATTTCTATTTGTATATGAACCTTCTAGTTTCTAATTGATTTTCCCTGAAGTCAATGATTGAATACATGTAAGAGGGTGGGTGTGAGAAGTCACATCCCATAGTTATTAGGACCATGGGTGTTACACATCAAAATTACTCACTTCAATGATGACCTGTTGTCATCATTATAAGTGTCACAAGTGTCGCTTTTTAGCCATAAGTGTCTCAAGTATCCCAGACATCAAACAATCATCTTTCCCATGTCATGTCTTGAAGGACATCACAAGGACACTTGAGACACCCTCAAGGACTAGTTTAAGAATGAAAAATCATCTAATAAGGAGTACAAAGCATTTTTCATGGAAAAGACCACTCAAAAATGATTTTTGAAGGGAAATGATCCACTACCCATTGTTAGGGAGTGCCAATGCTCCCTACCCATCTTTGGGGAAACTTTGCAACACTCACGACACCATTCTGGAGGAGCGTTGGGATTTTTGAAGGAATTTTGAGTAGTTCTCCCCTGCTCACTCTCAGGGAGTGCTAACACTCTGTACTGTCCTTTAGGGGAGCGTTGAAATGCTCTGTGAACCCTTTTGGGGTAGCACTGGCCTGTTTGAGAAAATTTTGGGTTGTTGAGGAAAATCAATGAAAAATCCACCTCATATTGGAAATCAGTTGGATTCGAATCTGAGGTCAAGGCTGGAGATTAGGGAGGATCCACAACTGAAGGAGAAAGATCCTCAACCTATCCCAAGAATCTCTAAGGTGGTTGGGTCTCTCCAAGATTATATAAGGAGTCCTTCTCATGGTAAAAGAATATGGCAATTTAGAGACATCAAACTTATGATCTCATAAGGGAGATAATCAATCAAGCATAATCAGTTTGTGTGTGGATTACTTGAGAAAAGGGTTGGACAAGGGGAGCCAAGAGAGGTCGTTGCACCTTCATCAAAGGTCTATAAGTATTCTCTATTGTTATCATTAATATACATAAGTTCTTGGCCTGTTTCTTTTAAGGTTGTTTTTATTCTACATGAACTCATCTCTATTAGATAGATTTGGTTTCAAGCTAATCTTGGTGGAATAGGATGCTTGTTCTGTCTTTATTTGTTATGCAGGACTTATCGAGGAGCTTGGGGATCAAAACTTAACTCATACTGTGTGAGGACGAAAATCTTTAAAAAGGTACACATTTCTTCCTCTTCTCTATATATTAGTTTAGCTAGGTTTAAAAGGATTTCAGTGACCAACACTAACACCCTTTCCATCTTAGTCTTAGGAGTCTAGAGCCCAAGAGGGAATCCACTTGTCCATAGGGGGATTCTCATAGAAATTGGCGACTCCAATGGGGAAGGATCACTATTTGTATTTGTTTGGTTTGTACCTACACTTTTCCCACATTTCAAATCACTTTTACTGTTATTCATCATCCATTATCCTTCTCCTACCTTCACTAGTAATTTCACCAATTTTCATGCATTATAGGTGATTTTTTGCATGGTTTTTGGCTCTTTTTTTGAGTTTCTGGGAAGACCAACGCTTCCCTGTAGGACATACCAGAGTGCCAATGCTACCCTACAGTGTGTTAGGGACTATTGCAACACTCTTTGCACCCTTCTGAGGGAGCGCTAGTCTCTTTTTTGAGTGTTTTTTCCTTCTTTTTCTCAGTCTTTTGCAACCTATTTTGAAGAGCTCTTTACCCAGAGTCTGTGGTTGGTTTGTGAAGTTGTTTGGATTGTTTTTTGATGGTTTTTAATTCTTATCACTCCCTCTTGTATTTATTTGAGCTTGAAAATTTTTCATAAATGTGAAATTGCCTTTTCCAGCTTCTTTTTTGTCATGACAGTTTTGAGTGATTTCTCTTTCTCCCTATCTTTTCTTGGATTCTTCTATGCATTTTATTTGTGTTCCTTGAATGATTGATTGGTTGTAGAATAATTGACAGTTTTATTTATTTTTAGAACAATTTTATACTTGTTTTCTTTCATACCTCACTGCCTTGGGTCCATGCTTTGTTTGTAGCCCTTTTGCTTTGTGTCTTTTGCATTTGCATAGGACTCTTTCTCTTGATTAAAAGTAGTGGAGAATTGAAGGTTTTGTATTTAATTTATGTATACATCATAATAAAAAAAATAACATCGATGCATTTTTATCTTTTGGGTGGTGAAACTAGCTTGAATTTGAAGTAGAAGAATTGCATCAGTTTTGGTGTTTTCGAGACATTGGGCATCTGTAATGATGAATGTTTTCTCCTTCTCGTAGCATAGATTTCATCGAAATGAAAATCTTTCATATTCATCTCTTTGCATAAATTTTGAGTCGGTCAAAACACCATATTTTCCACACCACTTTCCTTTTGAGTAACAACAACCTTAAAAATAAAGCGCTAAACTAAAAATTGATTAGACATTTTTATATTTTTTTGTAGCAAACCTACATCAAATTAGTTGTTGGGATTTGAAATAGGTGTGAAATATAACTTTCCAAAGATGAAAACAAGCATAGAATCTTGTGTTAGGGAGTAGCGAAATCCAATTGCTACATTTTTTTGGGAAGCCCTTCTCACACAATTGTCAAACCTGAGGTTGCATTAAGACTGGCAGAGTTACTCACCCTCCTTTGTTGGTCTTGGTGTAGATATTGCATGTATTATGGGGGTCAGTTGAAGGTATACCCACAATGATGAGTGGAAGATATTCAAGTTAATTTCGAGCTAGATACCCTGCCATTGTGCATGG
Organism: Picea mariana; assembly: GCA_032191745.1. Taxonomy (NCBI): domain Eukaryota; kingdom Viridiplantae; phylum Streptophyta; class Pinopsida; order Pinales; family Pinaceae; genus Picea; species Picea mariana. The sequence goes on from JASDQU011455233.1 coordinate 47,715, forward strand.
ATCACACTGTCAACTGTTTCCCCAGGAATCATTGTTCTAGTTGGTAACCTTAGTGGCTTATCACTTTAGGGTCTTTACACAAGGTGACTCTAGAGGGGAAAGTCTTCACGGTACCTAGAATCGATGTTGGCCAGACTCACTTGGGATCCTTGGAGGGTATACCCATGATTATGTGTCGGATCTTACACCAACGAGTAAGTCTATTAAGCAGGTCATCAACATAACATTTCCACCTTCTCTATCTCAGCCCCTTCTTACTTTGTTCCCGCGTGCTCATTGCGAGAAGGTTTTTTTTTCTTGTTTTCTTACTATATTTTTAGCATGTGTTGTGTGTTCTCCCTAGAAAAATATAGGTTGGATCTTTATTTTTTATGGCGTCAATTCCCGAAATGACCAATGAAGGAACCCATTTTCCAAGGGAAACCTTTGTTTTTCCTTCTTACAGAGACATTGGTCCTCATTACATCTCTACTTTGAGCCTTCCAGGTCTCACAATTGGGTTACCAGTATGGTTGTTTTCCACTCCGGTGATCTCAAATGCAGGTGATTCAGATGTAATCACACCACCCACACATCAACCTCATGTCGACCTTTCTCCTTCTTCACCCGTCAAGTCTCCTTCCATTTCTCCTTCTTCGCCTAGTGAAATATCTAAAGCAAGTATCCAGGTTGATAAGAAGAAGAAGAAATGAAAAGAGAAGAAGAAGAACTTGGAAAGTACCAATCCTCCAACTACATCAGACGTTGGATCCAAGAAACTCATTATTGTTGTTCATATTGGGAGTGTTGATGAGGTCGACAAGATTAAAATGAAGAATTTGAAACCCAAATTCCCTTGCATTCTTTGTAAGGGTGACCACTTTCTGAGGGATTTCCCTGGTCTTCCCAAGGTCTTAGAAATGTGGTCCTCCACATCATCGGCCCCTGCTAGACATGTTGGTGACACCCCATCAACTAGTGGCATTAAGGTTGGTAAGAAGAAGAAAACTATCAAATTTCCTTGTATGTTATGTGAAGGTGATCATTATTCTCACCTTTGTCCTCGTATGGATGAGGTGTTTTCTCTTTTGGTAAAGCTTCAACTTCCAACTTGTTATCTTAAGATTTCCCCCAACCCATCGTTCATTGATGGAATGGTCAATCTGGTTCCATCCTTGGTTGAACCACTAACCAAAGTAGTTGATCCAGTTATGTCATCAATTAGCCCCAATTTTCGTCTGAAAAGTGAAACCCAAGTGACTGATCCAGTCTCGTCATTGGTCAGTCCCACCATTCATCTAAAGAGTGCCAACTTGGTCAATCCCACTCCTCCTCTGACAAGTGCCAAAGTGGTTTCTTTGGTCCCTTCATCGGTCAATCCAATTGATCATGTCATCAATATGGTCACGTCCTTAGTTGAACAAGTTGACAAATTGGTTGATCTAATCCCATATTTAGTCGATCCTGCTCTACCGTTAGAGAGTGAAAACCAAGCAGTCGATCTGTTTCCACCTGTCGACCCCATTCTCCCCTTGGAGAATGAAACCCAAGTGGTCAATTTGATGTCGTTATCAATCGATCCTACTCTCCCACTAGAGAGTAAACCTGATTATGCCCACGTTTTTCTCATTGATACATAATATACCGTGGTAGGGGGCATTCCTCCCTCTCCTGCGAAACCCCCTCCAAGTAAAGAGGCCATCCTTTTTGATTGGGGTGTGCTAATCAGACCTCATCTTCCCTCTCACATTCCTTTCAAGATTATAGTACAGGTTTGTGGTCGATTAGTTCCTCATGAGTTGATAGATGAAGGTTGGTCCATTAGTATTTTATCCTCTATTTATTGGAAAGATTTGGGTTATCCTCAGCTTGTGTCGGTTACCCAAACTCTATTCTCTTTTAATAGAATAACTAATCACCCTTTATGGATCCTTCCTCAGTTTCTTGTAACTTTGGTAGGGAAAACTATCTTTATTGATGTTATGGTATTCCAGGACCCCTTCGATTTCGATTTACTCCTTGGGCGAGATTATGTCTATGCCATGAAATCTATTTTGTTCACTCTCTTTTGTGTGATATCTTTCCATCATAATGGAAGAATGGTGACTATTGATCAAATTTCATTCGTTGTCCCTGACTTGACCATCAACCCAGTGAATTCCCTAAATGGGTCTTGTATGGAGTTAGTATCACCCATGCCACAGGTCAATTATGTGGCATTGTCTCCCATGACTTCAAATTCCAATGACTTATATCCGGTAGTTGACATGGTGATTTCTTAGGTAGGGCTATTGGAGCCTGATCTCCTTACCCCTGATGAGACCCTCAACATGTGTTCCTTCCGGAGCATTCTTCTTCCATCCAATGAATATTTATTTGAAGCCATAATGGAGTTTCGTCTCTTGACATGGTGTCCTTCTAGAGCGTTATCCTCTTGGAAGCCATGATCAAGAAGAAGTCATGAGCACAATTTTCCTCTTTATGGCAAGCACATTAAAAAATGAAACAAAGGCTACGAGCATAGTTTTCCTCTCTGTGGCAAGCTCATTAAAAAATGAAATAGTGGTCACAAGCATAGTTTCTCTTCTTTGTGGAAAGCTCATTTAAAAAATTAAACAGAGCCTACGAGCATAGTTTTTTCTCTCTGTAGAAAGATAGTTAAAAAATTAAACATAGATCTGGGGATTGAACCTGGAGCCTTGAGCGTGATTCTTTTCCTGTGTCAAGCTTGTTAAAAAATGAAATAGTCACCTCTCCCATTAGGTCGAGTCTTTCACTAGATCTCGTAGATGTCGAGTCGATTCTTTCGTTAGGTCTCATATTTCAACCTTCCTTTCATCCACCCTTATCCTTTTTCTCAATCTAGTACAAAAATTGGTGACAAAATCAAAGTTGGTGAATGAATTTAAGCTTGGGAGGAATGTCTCCAGCCTTTGATGATCATTCTGGAGTTAATCCACTATCTTTTCAAGATGGGGGCATACCGAGCTTAGTTTTTGCAATTTCTTGCACTCGTAAAAACATGAGAATGTAACTAAGCAACCTTTTATCTCTTTTTCAGGCTCGCATGGATATACAAAAAATGAACCCCCTCGAGTCATCTTTAATCTCTTTTCAGACTCACTAAACATGAAAAGATTTTCGAGTGATCTTGCTTCCTTTCGCACTCATTAAAAGGTTTGAAAGGGTGTCTTTCAAGTGGTATTTTATCTCTTTTTCAGCCTCACGAGACTAAAATTATGAAAATGGACAACAATGGAGTCGTCTTTAAGTTCTTTTTAGACTCTCTAAATATGAAATATCACCAAGTTTACCTTCTATGGACTCGTTAAACAATCATACATTGAAGGGCCCATATGGGACCAAACCCTTACTTCTTCTAGTTCGTTAAATAAAGGAATAGGTTCTTACCAAAGGTGAGTTATATTGAGCATGTGTTATCCTCCTTGAGGTCACTAAATTAAAAAGAGGTACTCATCTATCTGGATGGGGGAAACAATTGAAGGAAGCAAGCTAAGAAGTTTTTGGGAACATTACAAGACACTCTTATGGTTGTCCTTGAACACAAAACTTTGTCTTTGCATACATTTTAATCCGTTGAACCTCTCCACTAAACCAATCCTCTGAGTTTATTTACTACTTTGGGTAACCCAACGAAAGTCACAGTATCCACTGCATCATAATGTTTTGGTCCAAGTCATGTTTCTGCTGGTGTGCCTTCGTGTTCAAGGGAAGTATGTGCCTCGAGAGTCAGCCACCACAAATATCCCGTTTCAATACCTATGTCAGTCCATGTTTATTTGATATACCAATTTACATCTTTGTGTCAGTTTCGTGTCGTTGATGAGGGATACATCAAGGCCCTCCTGCGGCGAGTCTATTGTTATCAAATTCAACACATTATTCGGGAACTAGACTTAGAATCCAGATAGTACCTTGGGACCTACATGCCTCAATGGAAAGCCTTCTCGCTTCCAAAAGTAGGTTTACATCATTGACCCCTGATCATATGATTCCATTGATGTTCGACTTCATCTCATTTGTTCACATTCACTGGAATGTACTAGGGTACCTTGGGAATCATTGACATCAATAGTGATTTCTCTTGCGCTTGTTAATGATTTACCTCATCGACCGGTAATCAAGTGGTTTCTACCATGTTCGAGATCAGGACATCTATCCACATGGTTAGACTCGTACTGCATCAGGATCGGTAAGAAGACCCTGGGTTGAGTGATCACTCCAATATGTACTTTGCCCAACTTGTGACGAAGTTTCTCTTGAGTATTGATACATATATTGTCACATAGATCCACTTTGTATTGGTACGTGTCTATGTCTTGTCATCTCATAGATCCATAGTGTATTTTTCCTGGCTACAATCAGTTCAGATCATGGAAGTATAGATCCACATTGTATCCTATGTGGATATACCTTTTTGTTATTGCAATTATGGATCTGCGGTGTATTTTATGGCGGCCATACCTTGCAAGTCTTTATTACCCAAGCATAGGCATGCCTGCCTTGGGTTTGAAACATATAATAATATATCTTTTGTGGTTGTGTGCAGCTTCTACCAAGTTCTTCGATTCCATACCCTTGCTCAAAAAAGTCTACAAAGTACTTCAGTGTCAGTCTCTATGTCATTTTCATGTCATTGATGGGGAATACATCAAGGCCCTGCTACGACAAGTCTATTCATGTCGACTTCAACACATTATCTAGGTACTACAATTAGAAACTAGTTAGTACCTTAGGATATGCATGCCTCAATGGTAGGCGGCCTCACTTCTGACAATGGGTTTACATCATTGACCCCTAATCGGATGATTCCATGGATGTTTGACTTTAGCTCATTTGTTCACATTCGTTGGAATGTACTAGGGTACCTTGGGAATCATTGACATCAATGGTGATTTCTCTCACACTTGTTAACAGTTTACCTCATTGAATGGTAATCAAGTGGTTTCTACCATGTTCAACATGAGGACATCTATCAACATGGTTAGACTCGTACTGCATTGGGATCGGTAAGAAGACCCTGGGTTGAGTGATAACTCTGGTATGTACTTTTCCCAGGTTGCAACAAAGTTTCTCTTGAATATTGACACATGTATTATCACATAGATCCACTTCGTATTGGTTTGTGTCTATGTCTTGTTGTCTTGTAGATCCACGTTGTATTTTTCATGGATACGATCAGTTCATATCATGGAAGTATAGATCCACATTGTATCTTGGGTGGCTATACCTTTTTGTTAATACAATTATGGATTCACAGTGTATTTTATGGCGGCTTTACCTTGAAAGTATTTATCACACAAGCAAAGGTATGTATGCCTTTGATTTGAAACATATCATAATATTTGTTCCATGGTTGTGTGTAGCTTCTGCCAGGTTCTCTGAGTCCATACCCTTGCTCGAAAAAGTCTACAAAGTACTTCAGTGATCTATTTCCATATTCTAACTTTGTAATTTGGGGGGAAATCTGTTACACATCAAAATTACTCACTTCAATGATGACCTATTGTCATCATTACATGTGTCACAAGTGTCATTTTTTATCCATAAGTGTCGCAAGTGTCGCAGACATCATACATTCATCTTGCTCATGTCTTGTCTCGAACGACATCACAAGGATACTTGAGACACCCTCAAAGACTAGTTTAAGAAGGAGAAATCATTTGATGAGCAGTACAAAGCATTTTCCATGGAAAATACCACTTAAAAATGATTTTTGAAGGGAAACTCTCCCATACCCACTGTCAAGGAGTGTCAATGCTCCCTACCCCTCTTTGGGGGAGCGTTCCATAACTCGAGACACCATTCTGGGATAGAGTTGGGATTTTTTGAAGGAATTTTGGGTAGCGCTCCTTTGCCCACTATCATGGAGTGCCAACACTATGTACCCTCCTTTCAGGGAGCATTGCAATGCTCTGTGCACCCTTTTGGGGGAGCATTGGCCTATTTGAGAAAATTTTGGGTTGCTGAAGAAAATTAGGGAAAAATCCCCTTCATCTTGGAAATCAGTTGGATTCGGATCTGAGGTCAAGGCTGGATCTTAGGGGGGATCCACAACTGAAGGAGAAATATCCTCAACCCATCCCAAGAATCTCTAGGGTGCTTGGGTCTCTCCAAGCTTATATAAGGAGGCCTTCTCATTGTAAAATCATATGACAATTTAGAGGCATCAAACTTATGATCTCATAAGGGAGATAACCAGTCAAGAATAATCAATTTGTGTGTGGATTACTTGAGAAAAGGGTTGTACAAGGATATATGGGAGACGATCCTGCACCTTCATCAAAGGTCTATAAGTATTCTCTATTGTTATCATTCATATACATATGTGCTTGGCCTATTTCATTCAAGGTTCTGTTTATTCTAGATGAACTTGTCTGTAATATACCTCAAAAACTATCTGAAAAAAAACAATTTGTTTATATAAATATCCTTGAATAGTTTGAGATTCAAGCAAGTAAGCTTTCTGTTATAAAGCTTGAGTTTGAAAGTTTGCAAGAGTCCTTACTGTCGTCGACTTTCATTACCATTCAACTTATATTTTTTTGATTGACGATAAGTGTTTACTCCTCATTTCAATGTTTATTTCAATTCCTATAATTATAATTACTTTCTAATATGTTTGTACCTATAACCATTACCACAGTCTTAACAACACAAACGACTTTGGGACTTTATGGCCAAATCCTTATGCATTAGACCCTACAAATAACCCATTACCATATGTTTACAATACAAACGACTTTGGGGGTTGATGGCCTAGGCCTCATGCATTAGTCCATACACATAATCATGCGATGAAAACAACCAAATGGACTTAGATAAAAGTAGAGTATTAGTCTATACTCCTCTGCGAAAAGTTTAAATATAAACAAGCCCCTATAGTTTTTTTTTTTTAAATATCTGGTTACAGGATAGTGGTTAGGTAAGGCCTTCCAATTAAACTCAGAGTACGAATATTTCATAATCCTCCGATCATATTCAAATTCACCTGCACTGTTGGATTACAAGTACTGGGTCTCGTGCTTATTCCATATGCCCACTAGTTGTGACCACGGGCCTAATCAAAATGCCTTTCATATTTCGGCATTTTGGCATTTCGGCAAGTCGCAATCCCCAAAATGGAGCTAGATCAACTGTTCAAAAAACTTCATAATATGATCCCTTCTTTTCTTAATCGAACGACTGACGGTATTTCAACATTTTCCCTTCAAGTCATTGTGACTCCAACATTATAAAATTCATGATCACAAAATCTCCGAAGTGATCGGACGATTCACATAACCCACTGAGATGGACAGTTGACGGGATTTCAGAGTTTTTCCTTCTGGGTTTTCGAGACTCACAATAGTCCCTTTCGGCATTTTGGAGTTCAAGACTTGATGATTGTGAATTTTCCGCTTGCTATGTAAAACCTTGAAATAGAAAGTTTCGATGTGACATAAACCTATTGATGTCACACGTGGATTGACATGTGTTTAATAGATGCCACACGTCACTCTAATTCGTGGCTTACATGTGCCTGAAATGTTGAATCATCTTGACACTTGTCATTGCCTAATTGTGCCACATGTCCTTAGCTGACGTAGTTTGTTGATGTGTTTATTTCAGGATTTCGAGGTTCGCTACTTCAAAGGTGAAAGTTCCTTTGATCTTTGATTTCCCGGTCTACTAAACTTTGAAATGGAGTCTTTGACATGCTCTGATATTTCGCATTTCACGATTTCATCATTCTTGTCGTGAGTGTCCTTGACACCTCCAACGCCTGGTATCCGAAACTCTCAAATGGCGATTAAGTCGTGGTTTTTCATTTCGTGATTTTATCATTCTTGTCGTGAGTGTCCTTGACACCTCCAACTCCCAGTATCCAAAACTCTGAAATGGTGATTAAGTCGTGGTTTTGCATTTTGTGATTTTATCATTCTTGTCGTGAGTGTCCTTAACACCTCCAACTCCTGGTATCCAAAACTCTAAAATGGTGATTAAGTCGTGGTTTCACATTTCGCGATTTTATCATTCTTGTCATGAGTGTCCTTGACACCTCCAACTCACGNTGATTAAGTCGTGGTTTTGCATTTTGTGATTTTATCATTCTTGTCGTGAGTGTCCTTAACACCTCCAACTCCTGGTATCCAAAACTCTAAAATGGTGATTAAGTCGTGGTTTCACATTTCGCGATTTTATCATTCTTGTCATGAGTGTCCTTGACACCTCCAACTCCCGGTATCCGAAAATCCGAAATGGAGATTAAGTCGTGGTTTCGATACCGTTGATTAAGGGTATACTGTTTTGTGATGGCAAAATCGATCATTGGAAGTAAAACATCGCATGGGATGTTCATTTGCTTCAATTCTGAATGAGATATGTAATACTATTTTTAAAAGAATTACAGGGTTTCCCTTCTGCCTACTTGTAATGGCATCCTGGTTATTTTATTGGTTTAATATACTAGCACCATATTGGCTACTTCGTCGAAAGGATTTTGAAAAAGGAAAAAATACTCAGCTATTGCTGGCTATATGTGTATCTTGTTTATAGTTGACTCCAGATCGCATGATGGTATATGAATTCAATTTGCACTTATTGTACTTGTGTTAAAGACTTTCCTTTTGAACTTTTAGGTGATTGTGTTGTTATTTACACAGCTAGGAATTTACTCAGGGGTATGTTTTAAGTTTTGAGATGTCCCTTTTTCCTTGAGCCTTTGCGCCTCTTGTGACTAGTTCTAGTAGTTAAACTGTGTTAATTCGATTCACTCCAATAATTTTCCAACATTTCAACCTATAACTTTTCATTAAACACCGGTTGATATAAATATGTGTAAATGTTGTAGATGGTCTATAATAATTCTTGGTATTCGCAAGGTCACTTCCATACTTTAAATATACATTTATATATCTTAGACACCTGCGATTAGGGCTATCTCCTAAAAACAAATCGTGGTTTTTCAGCTAGTATGTGGAAGAAATCTTAGTTAATTACTCTATTGTGATGCATGCCTTTATATATCAGAAATGTCCATATATATATATATATATACACACACACACACACACACACACTATGTAGTTTTCCATTTGCATTCAATATAGGTAAACTCAAATCTGCATCACAATTTACTTGTGGGGTTTTCAACTACGATGCTTTATCTTACTACAGTAGTAATCCAAATCACATCACAAATCTTGTTTAAGAATTGACTAGTCATATCCTTCCAGCTAGTATACTTTCAGGAACTAGTATTCATAACAGTAATGAGATGCAACAAAGATAATCCATTCCGAACTAGTAGAGAGACATTCTAGCGATTCCTAAGTTTGCAATAGGATGCATTCGATCTTTCGTCCTTAATATTATTTCTAACAAATACATTCTATCAAGTATGTAACCATTTAACATTTAGCAAGGGAAGGGACAAAAATAACATATCTGAAATAATACGCTGAAAAACAAATGGAATAACCACGTTCCTCCCAACCGTAGAACAAGGGCACCAAACTACTTTCCCAATTCACCCCCTAGCCTGACCATGAATCCATGAGGGCGAACTTGGAAAAGCTTCTCTTCATATATGTCCTACAGCTCCAACAGTTTTTCCCTTGCCTCACACTCAAGCAGTGTTCATAACAACAAGTAAATCAAAAGTCTCATTTCCTAGCATACTTGGTAGTGTCCTTCCTCCTCTCATATGCTATTTATCATTTGCCCAGGTCTTTTCCCTCCCTTAGGAATTTTTGCATCTTTCTAAATCCCTGATTTTCAGGGGCTGCCAATGGCCAAATCACTGATTTGCCACTTGTAATAATTAGCCTAGAGGTAGTTCCAACATGTTCCCCACTCATGGAGTCATGGTCAGCTAAATTTAATATGGTTGTTCCATTTGTCCTCCTACAATCAATATAAAATATTATGTTTCCATACAAGTGTCATAGTCAAATAGTTAGTTGGGTCAAATCAGGTCTCTCCCTAGCAGTCAAAATAATTAATTACAATTACCGAATTTGAAATTCGGAATCTCCATGAATGGCAAAAATTTTCCAAATTCAAATTTACTAAATATGGAATAAATTTCCAGCAATTCTAAATTTCAAAAATATTTTATTTTGGGTGATGTCACATTGTCTCTATTTGATACATCTGGTTTCAAGCTAATATTAGTGGAATAGGAAGCCTCTTTTGTCTTTGTTTGTTTTGCAAGACTTATCGAGGAGCTTGGGGATCAAAGCTCAACTTGGACTGTGCGAGGACGAACATCGTTAAACTGGTACACCTTTCTTCCTCTTCTTTATACATTAGTTTAGCTAGGTTTAAAAGGATGTCAATGACCAACATTATCACCCTTTCTATCTTGGTCTTAGGATTCTAGAGCCCAAGAGGGAATCCACTTGTCAGCAGGGGGATTCTCCTGTAAAAATGGGGGATAAGTACAATCATATTGGTGTAGTGTGTTAGTAAAAAAAAATCAAATGGAGAGGAAATCCATATGATATGTGACAACATGTTTAGACAGTCAAGTTTTTGGGATGAACAACAAGAACAGAGGAAAAACGAGAACTTGGAGTTGGAGAAACCTTGGAGGGAAAATTTTGAGCATGTTGGAGTGAATTGTGGAGCGTATTTGGAGTACAAGACTCAAGATCGAGGCTCTCATGCCTAATTATTGAAATCCTTTGTGAGTTGTGTTGTAACAACAAGTGTTTGTTGTTGTTTTTTCCTGGTAGTTTTGCTATGTATTAGGTCCCTTGAGTTTCGAGTAGAGATATTATTGGTTACCTATGCCAAAGAGATCATGATAAATCAATGGGATTCCCAAGTGATTGATATCAATGAAGGGGTACATTTATTTGGTTGGGAAGGTCTAAAGTTGGTGGAAAATGAGGATAGTTGTAGGAAAATATGACTGGTTTGTGAGTTTTCATAGCTGTGAATGGATAGGGAGAGACCACCCTCTTTTTTGTATTGATAGCCATAGATTGGAGGTGAATCTCTATTTAAATTTGGAAAAAAATGTCTATGGTTCGGTGGAACATTTGTCCCAAGTAGCTGCTTGCACAACAGAATTAGAAGATAAGTGTTTTATCCATTGTATGTGTTATATTCACGAGTTAACTCTGTGTTAAAACATATTTATATGTCTTTGTATTTGATTTTATTAACTACATTTCATGCTTATATTAGAATGTTTTAGATACATCAAATTAATTGTACCAAATAGTAGCTAAATATGATTTTAATTCATAGTTGTAAGCTACATGAAATTAGTTCTCAATAAATTTTAATTTTGATGAGTTTTCTGCACGGAATGCATCTTAGTTGGGATGGGAAACATTATACATTTACCCATATATAATATCATAATGTCATGTGAGTTTTGGCATGAGAAACATTGCAATATATATATTCAAGAATACCTTCCAATTGTCCCCTATAGATGATGATGTAAAATAAATATGGTTTTCTCCTTTAAATTATTAATGGATGTTGGCAATTCATCCTTGGCTCCATCACCTGATGTATCCCTCCATGAAAGATCCCACATGTTTCCTCATATGCATTATGTGTCTATTGGGGTTTTCCCTTAATTTATTATGTAGGCGATTTAAATAGAATGGAAAACCATGGACATTTAAGCACTATGAGTGCTAAAATGGGAAACAAAAAAATAAAAAAAGATATAATAGAAATAAAGAATTATGCACAAGGAAAATGAAACATGGAAACTCAACCTTTCAAGATGAGTTTTAGTATAAATAGATTGAATCTATGACATTGAAAATATTGAAAAAATAATTATTACATAGATGAGAGGCTACGCCAAGTCATATTGAATCCACTACTTGTTTAATTTTCTAGTTTTATAGTACATGCATTGTAATGCACCACCACCCCCATGTTATCATCCATAGATAAAAACTATTCACCCCACAATAGAGTGATTAATCTTTCTACAACTTTTGAGAATATGACACAACCCTCCCAGGAGTTGACCGATCCATGCCATCATATCTATGGGAATACATCCTCCACACACATATATTCTCTATCATATAATAATAATCATGACCACTTGTTTCTTGTAGCTAAGGAATTAGAGGAGAGATGTGTGTGGGGGATATATTCCCATAGAAATGAGTTGATGGGTAAGTCAATTTAAGGGAAGATGATGTCAAATTGTCAGAACATTAACTACTATGACGTAGGTGCATATCATTTTTCATCATCCATATTCAATCAATCTCACACTATATCTCTTGGTTAGTATACTATCTCTCTCTAAGTGCATGACACTTAAAATTTTTTTCGTAGATATGTATGCTCTCTTTCCTTTTTAACCAACAAATATTAGCTCTACCCTACCATTTTTGTTTTTGAAATGGATAGGGACGGGGGAAATCTTTGGACCAAGAAGCATCAATGACTTTAGACATTTTTATCCTAGTGATAAATGGAAAATTGAATAATTAAAATAAAATTTCAAAACATGATTTCATTTATGATACATAAAAAAAATGAATACCTCGAGGATTAATTATATCATATGTCAAATTCCATAGTTGAGGTGTCATTCTTTGTGGTTTTAGTCCAGTCTCTTGTTTCCCATTGAAAAGATCTTTCTCAGTAGTATGATACTTATGGTTCTTAGAGAGGAAGTGTCTATATTCATAAAACACCTCATTTCCTAAACTTTTTGACCGATGAGATTTCATCTTAGGAATACAAATTGGACATACAAATTTACCCTTTGTTTGAAGACCTGCAAAAGATGGATTAATGTGAACTATTAATATATGAAAGGATTATTTAAACAACATGCATGATATCTTAAATTAATTATATATTATTCAAGTGTGAAATACAAAACATTACATACAACAAAAATGTGTTAGTCCCGGGGCATCATGAACTGTCCATAAAGTATTCCATGACATTGAAATCTATTATGCCCAATTGGTTTATAGATGTCATACATAGTGATGCCCTATCATAACTTTAGTAGCTCATAGATAAGAGGATCGATATACACATTCATATCTTTAACTTGGTACTTACCTAATTGTTTGAAATTACATGAAATTACTATCATGGTATGTGTATATACGTAAATAAATAAATAGAAGATATTATGAAAAAAAAGATGAAAAAATCGCATTGAAAAATTAATGTAAACAAATACCTAGAACATTCATTGTCAACATTATGTGCTCCCTCTTTATTGACTTCCAAGGAGGAATGTTATTGTTGATAAAAAATATAGTCCACACTGAGTAAATAGATTGAAGCTCTCCAAATGGATTAACACCATGAGTTGTCAATGAAAGCCTAACATTCTGTAAATTATGGCCATTTTGAAGCAATTAACTTAAATGCATAACCATCTACAAGAATTCGAAGAATTCCATCTTCAATTATGTTTCGTGCATGGTAATACATAAAATGTGCTATACTTCGGCACTTGAACAGTAGTTGCAAACATGGAATTATGGGAATATGTCGGAGAACCTTTCGAGGCACCATTTTTGTTACTTGATCGGTTCAATATCTATTGATACCACATACCGGGAATTTTGTTTTCGATGCAAAATTTCCATAATATATAATATGATCATTAGGACATGCATCTATACTTTGATAGTCCATTCCAATGTCTTTCATAATGGCATGTAAATCTCGATATGTGTGAGGTAAAATATTTGACGAGGGTAACAAAAATTCACTTAACAATCTAAAACATAAAAAATAACTAGTTAATGTAAAGAATAGTGATTGTGAATATTGCATTTTTATTTCACACATTAATTAACACTAAAAAAGGGGGGGGGGAATTCAACTTTTATGTAGATGTGATGAGACATGTTACATACATTAGGATCTATGTCATACAAGTGCTTGAAAAATGATTCATAACCTTTAATTTCACCACCAACAATGTAGTGGAGAGGATATTTTCTCTTGACCCTTTATAAAGTCATTTATTTTCCTTTTCAATGAGAGGTTCATCATAAATACCATCACTATTGTCCCCATCATCCTCATCTGGATGACTGAATAAGTCTTGGATCATTTGATTTGTCCCATCATATTGAACTATGTTATTATTGTCATCTATTTTCATGGGATCATTAATTTGATCTTCATTATCCATTGCATGTTCCTCATCTTGTACAACATCATTTCTGCTACTACGTGGTGCTTTCTACAGAAATTTAGGGGACAACACTAACTTTATAATTACAAAAACTCATGCAAAATTAGTGCATGTATAAAATAGTATAAAAGCTTGAGAATACAATCAATATTAAAATAGATAATGGATATATATATATAGCTAATTACCATGGGATGATATTCATTTGATTCCCCATCCATGTGCTCATAGTTTCTACAATGGTTTTTAGTTGTTTCTATTAAAACTCTTTCAGGATGTCTAGTACAATAATTTTTGCAAGGGAAATAACATTTACTGTCACCCTTTTCACCCTCTTTAATTTTTTTCCCACCTCTAATGTTTTCTGACATTCTTCCTCACAAACATACACTGATCATTATCTTATAAAATTTCATGGTGTGTAACATAATCTCTATTATATTTTTCTATTATAACATATGAAAACCCTTTTTTTTTTCCAAGAATACCTTATACCCTTTTTGAACCGTCATTGTTATAGAAAACTTGTCCCAACATGCATAAAATGCAACATATTTATAGATTTTATAATGTCACAATTTTGACGACAGTTAACCAAGTCAATGTTGACTTTGTCAAATAGTGGGTGATCGTTAGGTGGGGGAGGACCTGGTGTCCACATCGTCGCAAGAGCTATGCACATTTGATTTCATCGCAAGATCGATGGCATTCATATGATGTCGCAAGAGAGAATATCTGAAAAGTACGTCGCACGTGCTAAAATATCAGGCAGGATGGAGAAAAAACTTGAAATTTCCTCTATTTTTCGATAGTATGTTGATTGACGTCACAATTATATTGTCACAATTTTTCCAATATGTAGTAGTGATTGTTGATGTGGATGGTGTGCGTGTTGATCCAGCTAAGATCCAAGTCATTCGTGAGTGACCAACCCCAACCATGTTCATTGAGCTTTAGAGCTTCTTAGGCATTCCTAATTTCTATCGTAGGTTCATGTTGGTATTGTCCCATATTGCATGGGCCCTCAACCAAATAACCAAGCATGGTGGTAAGGAAAAATTTGTGTGGGGATTGCCCAACAAAAAGCATTATATGATCTGAAGCAACGCTTGTGCTCAACCCCAATTCTTTCGGCGCATGACCTGCAACAACCCTTTGAGATCGATACATATGCTTTAGACTATGTTGTGGCCATATTCATCACTCAGTACGACCACCCCATGTCCTATCATAGTCAGACACTATCATAGGTCATTCATAAGTACCCTACTTACGAGAAATAAATTTACTCCATTGTGCAAGCCTATCGTGAGTGGAGGCATTACATTTTCAGGAACGAGACAATCATCCACATTAGTCATAATCCACTGTAGTTCATGGAGACAAAAGGTGAATTGAAAACTGACTGCCATCAGAAGTGGTCCACATATTTGCAACATTTCTACCCCAACATCAAGTATAAAACAAGAGATACTAACTTACTCGCTGATTTCCTCAGTCGACCTCCAGTCGCGACACTCACTACAATGTTAGACTCTTTCGGCCAGTTGATTTATTGAGTGGATCGAACACATCCGGTTTATTGAGCATATCCAACACATATGCCAATAGGTTCAATATATTTTACATAAGTCCAATGAAAAGTACAAGTAGCTCCATGATCAAAACTAGATGCCACACCAATTTCACGTGGAAGAGAAAGTTTGGTTGAAATTGCAGAAAGAACACCTTATAGGGCCTCATCAAAAGCTTCATCGACTCTTTTATGGACCTTAAACCATCACCAAGGCTCTAGGTGACAATTCTATTCATCTCAACCTTCCTTCCTTCTTTGTATTGAACCTAGTGTTCATTGTGGATCTCCTTCGGCTTTATTTTCCACCATTTTTTGGACACCTTGGAGATAACATAACAATTGACACCAACAGAGCTCAACTCTGACTGCATGGAACAAGAATCCACTGATCAGATCATGGACACATAGGTCAAGGGAACTCACCAACTGAGGATCCATCTTTATCAAGTTATCAAAACAGGGAAGCTCCTGCACAAAGGCACGTGGCTCACCTGGGGCCAAATTCAATAGAATTTCCTCATCTAATGGGGGAACTCAACCCAATGGAGACAATTTCTTATTAAGGGGGGAATATTGATCCAGAA
>JASDQU011504806.1:2022-12516 GCA_032191745.1 Picea mariana
CGAAATTTCATAAAGAGGGCCAAAGAATACTGTGAGAAATAACACTCCAAAACATAGATACCTTTATGCATAGATGTGAATAATACTACAGTAAAGGAAACATTAAAATATTCATTAAGGACATATATTTACAAAATGCAATACGGACATATTTATATACATATATATATTAAGAACTTTAAATTGTGAAACACCACAGAGGCACGAAGTAGGAGATCTATGTGTATGAAGATTCCAGTTAGCACCTAATTTCCTTATTAAAATCAAATGAAAGCCTTGGCTTGATAAAAAAACAAGACCTTGTGGGTTTTAAACAAAGTTTTCAAAGGCACAAAAATATCCTCAAATTTGTAGAATAATTGAACCATAATCGTTGAACTAGCATTAAAGGGAACTGTTGAAATGGTCATGGGTGTTTAAGAGAGACATAACACGATATTATTCTTGACAAGGATAGTCTTTAACCAGTGGATATATACAAAGAGGCATTGCTATTATTTCAACGATTAAGGGCCTTTAACCTTTCCCTATAAAATACATAGTGCATTTATAAAATTACAAACATGCTTTAAATAGACAAAGACTGTAACAGTGATTAAGTGTGTGAATTTCAAAGATCATGGCCAAAGGTAAGGATGCAAGTAATTATTATCTAGACATGAATTTTACATAGGGTTTACTCGATAGGTCCTTAGAATTGTGGATTATTTTCTTTACACAATAACCTTTAAAACAAAGGCCGTGGGTTATAATGACTCTATACATACTTAAAACTTGCACGAGAAAATTGCAAAGAGTTTAATTTATAACCTTTCGATCATGGTTTGATAGGAGAGGAACCCAAAGATACAGGCTTAAAGAAAGATCGCCAATAGAGGGAAAAACATATTAACAAGATGAAAGTTAATTTTCAAAGGGATTTACCTATCATGCAGGAAAAATAGCTATCACCATGGAAACCAAAACGAGCGCAGCTAAAGGTGCAATATCATATGGTTATTATTCCACAAAGAAAACATGCATTGCATAGACATAGAAAATATTTCCACAGAGAAATATGCATTTCATATATAGAGAAAAGATTTCCACAGAGAAATACACATTGCATAGACAAAGAAGCGATTTCTACAGAGAACATGCATTTGCATAGATAGAGAAAATATTCCATAGAGAATACGTGTTACATAGACAAAGAAAATACTCCACAATGAACATGCATTTGCATAGGAAGAGAAAAGATTCCAGAGAGAAAACGCATTGACAAATAAATTTTCTACAGAGAACATGCACTGCATAGACTAGGGAATTATTATATAGTGAACCTATTATGTGACAAGAATAAGGAATGGTACAAATCACAAGCGCAAAGGAAACACATAACTCTAGATAACCCATTTGAAATTGTATTATGGTGATAAAAAGGTACTTACCGCACCTATGGAAGGATTCTAGAGGACCCTTGACACCACTCTCCACTAGGGCCAAATGCCATTACAGAGCCAAACACAAATGTCAGTCGCAGGGCTGAACATCATTACATAGTCAAACACAAATGTCGGTCGCATATAGTGCAAGGTCAAATGTTTTTCAAAACAAAAGAGGAAACTACGAATAATGGTTGATACCTCGAGTCCCTCACTAGTGGATTAAGAGACACTGTATGCCCCATACCTCTGCCATGTGAATTAACGGAAGTGATGAGCTCACATTGGGCATTTCCTTGTAATGACATTTCTGGAGGGTATTAGACCGACCCATCACCATTAATGGCCGGCCAGAGCATAAATGCTTACAAAATAGAATAACCTAGGTTCAGTCCTGACCTGTCATCCACCTCAAATTCATTTTTGAACCACTTTAATGCTGAGTGTTAGGTTTAAAACCAGGCATTGGGTGGATTCATGTTAACTTACGTGTTCGGTGCCAACTTCATATGTAGTATGTAAATCATATGCATCTTCAAACATATCCCCATAGAATTAATCATAAAATATTATATTATGGAATGAGTTATGGTATGGATATGTTAACATCCTAGCGCATGGACTATAAACTATGATAGTGATGTCTCCTACTCTGCTAGGGTCATAAAACTATGTTATAATATATGTTACTTTTACTCTGTTAAATAAAGTCATGTAAGAAAACTATAACATAAGTTTATGACATTCTAAGTATGGATAACATAGGTAGGAGGTAACCCTAATATGTTATGTGATCAGCCTTATGCTATGGAACTTGGTAGTCTTAGGTTACCAATTTAACAATGTATGACTTTAAGTTCAGCAGCAAAGTAAATTGGTTATGAGTTAATCTAATGGAAGTGTTATGTTTTATTTTACAACTAGCAACAATAAGTTCTTTTGTTGGACAATAAGTCCTCCTATAGACTTTTAATATGGATAGTCTAGCAGAGTAAAATGTTTATGCATACAAATAGTATATTATATATATAAGATAAATAATTCCATGTGTTGCGAACAATTTATTGATTTATAGACTAATCAAAATCTTTTAATTTTAGTGAAATTCCGGGTACATTACACTTCCATACTTCATCAAAAAAGTCCCCATTTCTGGAACTTTATGGATATCGTCCTCCATCCATTCCATCACCCTTGAAAGGGAATACAAAGGTTCAATTAGTAGAGGACCACATAGGGAACCAACAATAGGTCCTCAAACTATTGAAGGACAACTTGGTTATGGCACAAAATAGGATGAAACAACAAGCATATCAACATCATAGTGAACGGTAATTTGAAGTGGGGGATTAGGTATTTTTGAGGCTACAACCATACAAACAGATGTCCCTCAAGAAAAAAAATAATGAAAATAAATTAGCACCCAAATATTATGGCCCTTATAGGGTTTTACAAAGGATTGGAAGTATGGATTACAAATTGGAGTTTCCTCCATCCTCACATGTACATCTAGTCTTCAATGTTTCTTTCTTAAAGAAGGTCATCGATAAAAAGATCCATATCCAAAATATTTTACCATAGATAAATGAAGAAGGGAAAATCATACTAGAGACATAAAAAACCCTTGAAATGGGAATTAAGGAACTAAGAAATCGAGTTATTACAAAGTACCACGTCAAATGGAAGAACCTACTAGTGGAAGAGGAAACATGGGAAGATGAGTTCTTCATGCAAAAGCACCTGTGGCTAGTAAAGTGTGGAGGAAAACACTTGTTTGAAGGGGAGGGGTATGTTAATCTATAGACAAAGCCCCATGTTATGTATAAAATCCCTTATTAATCCCTAGATATTGAATTATTACATTTATATTGTTATATGTGTAGGTTGGCTAGAACCCTTCAATGCACCATTTCATCATAATATATATATATATATATATATATATTATCAAGGAGACCTAGTCTTAAGATCATCTTATCTCATCTCATGTTGTATTATGAATTGGATATATATTAAAAGGAGGTTCCCCCCTCGAATTGAACTACAATTCATTGAGGTTTTTATCATTTTTAAGGTGTTGGATCATTTTAGTTCAATCCCTGGGAGCATGCTTATGCATTTCTTGACGAGGGAATATTGAATTTGGTAAAAATAAAATGGTTCCTTGTGCTTCCATATTGTAGGATGCCAAATTTGAGCAAGGTCTTGTTCAAAATTTACATAACCCCTTGGGGGAATTCCCTCCAATGTATTACAATAAGAAAGAGAGAGAACCAAATAAGATGAAATGTAGAACCTCTTAGTCTAAATAAAACTATAAAATTGATGGGAGATCTTGTTTGAGATGAATTGGGCCCAATAAGAGATAGTGCATATATTAATGGAGTATATAAATGGCATACCTAGGGACATACGTTGTTGATTCTTGACCCTCCAATCATGAGAAAAACCAAGTGAATTATTTAAATGGTTTATCCAACATGCATATGTTGATTTCATTGATTTCAAGGATCTGACCAAGGGCTTAACTAGGAATTTCTTAAGTAAGTATATAAAGGGAATACCTAGGGACATACGTTGTTGAGTCTTGACCCTCCAATCATGAGAAAATCCAAGTGAATTTGTTAAACGGTTGAGCCAAAATGAAAGTGTTGATTTCACTGATTTCAAGGATCTGACCAAGGGCTTAACTAGGAATTCCTGAAGTAAACCCATGCCACCACCTTGAGCATCCAAAAAGGAATTTTCTTTAGGAAGCTACATGACACATTTTGGTGTCAAGAGATGTAACATCCTTCTGAATGTATTTGGTGTTAAAGGGATAGGAGATATTCCACTTTCCTTAATCTTAATGAGGTGATGCATTGAATCAAATCTCTTATCACACTAGGTGAACAATTATATGAAAATGAATGCCTCAGGAACGCATCCATATTTTACTATCCTTTATGCCCAAACTTTGTTCCTAAGGTTGTCTTCCTGATACAGTTCAAAATACCACTTATACGCTATAGACCGTTGAAAATACTTACTGTCATGAGTTAATGAATTTATTGTGTCCGCATAGAACAATTCTTTCTTCTTGTTGTTCATCATCTTTTTTCCACTTTGAATGCACTTGGGTAATTGTGAGTATTATGTGTATAAATTTGATTTCATGTATGATAGGTACCCCTTAATTGCACATTAGGGCCAATTTACTGTTGAAATTTTCCCCTTCATGTATTTAGTGGATGTCTCTCATTAAATGGTAATTGTCATTTGTGTACATGGTGATCAAGGGAAATGTGCAAGAATTAATCCTCATTAATTAAAAGTAGTCATTATAATCATGTGGGAAATATATGATGGATATGATGGGATTACCTTGGAAAAACAATATCATCCTATGTGGAATATGGATGTTGGATCACATATCGTGTGTGTCATGGGAATAAAGAATTGACATGGCATGTAGGTTGCAGGATGAAGGACGGTGTAGGGGGGTGCATCAGGTTATCCTTCCACACAAGCCACCCAAGTATTTGAAGAAATAATGCAAGTGTAGAATGTGGTTTGTGGGGATGTGGGTTTGTGAGATGTACGGATGCATGTATGCAGGATTTTGGGATGCGGGCTTGTGGGTTTGCAAATTTGCAAGATGCGGGGAGGCAGATTTGAGAGTTGAACAATGTGGGTTTGTGGATGTGAGAAACTTTATGAGGGTTTGAATATATACTACCATGTAATATACCTAGGTACTATGTTGGGATGCATGAATTTTTCTAAAACTATTACCATGCCACATCTGCATTACTAAAGAGTTAGAAGAGAGAAACCCACAAGAACAAAAACATACATAAATAAAATGAGATAACAAGTGTCAACACATTACAATCTCTTTAATACTCATCTTTAAGATACACAATTATGGATAATAATATAAATCAAATCTCTATATATTATAATTCAAATATTATTTTTTTATATTATCATGGTGAATCATGACAAATTACAATCTTTTTAACACTCAATTTTAAAATACACATAACTATTATAAACAATAATCAAATAAATCAAATATCTATATATTATAATTCAAATATGGGATTTTCTATTATAATTGTGAGTCATCACAAGTGCTATAAAACCTTTTCCATTTGGATCAAAACCACTCTATTGAGAAGCCCTACCACATGGATCAAAACCACTCTATTGAGAAGCCCATAATCTCGTTGATATTTAGGCATATTGTAATCTGTACAATGGGTTGAATTGTTTGTGCAATGTATGAATTCTAAATTGTTATCACATATAGCTATCAAAAGGTCGCAGGACAACCAAGTCCATGGTCTGAACATATATCATCCCTGAGAAGAAATCACAACATTCAAAGAAGTCCATTTCGAGCTTGAATCATCAACGAGAAGGTTTTATTTTCAACAGTGTAAATCCCATAACTAGTTCAGATCAACAGCTCTCGGGCGGTCAGAATTTCAAATTCGCACAAGGATTAACAACTAGGCATAGGAGTCAAAGTCCTGAAGTAAATACGATCCATTGAAGGCTGAGGACATGTGTCGACAGATCTCACACATCAAAATATTTACTTCGGAGAATCGCGCGAGAAAGCAAAAGCCAACTCACGAAGCCCTAATTCCTGAAGTAAATCTTAGTCGTCCAAATATAAAGGACAAGTGGAGGTAGATCCCTCACTTCTGAGATACGAAACTCCAGAGGATTGTGGGAGTTATGCATTGAAAATTCCCAAAGAGTCGAAGCCCAAACTCCTGAACTAATTGTGGACCGTTGATCTCAAACCAACAAGGACCATTGATCTTGGTAGAATATCACCAGGAGCCTCGAATTCCTAAAGGTCCTGAAGTAAATCTCAATTGTTCAAATCAAAAGGCCACATGTCACCAACTCTCTCACTTTAGGAATTTGGTTCTTCAGAGGATTGTAAGAGTTGTGCATTGAAAAGTCTCGAAGAGCCAAAGCTCGAACTGCTGAAATAAATCTTGACCGTCCAAAAATAGAGGACACACGGCACCAAATATCTCACTTTGTGAATTCAGGACTTCGGAGAATTGCGCGAGAAAGCATGAGAAAAAGGCCCGAAGCCCAAAATCTTGAAGTAAATCTTGGTTGTCCAAAATAAGAGGACACGCGACACTCGATCTCACACTTTAGGAATTCGACACTTCGGAGGATTGAAAGTGTTATACATTGGAAAGGCACAAATCCCAAACTCCCGAAGTAATTGTGAGTTGTTGATATCCACAACAGAAAGTAGGGTCCATCCAAGAGGGGCATTTGGAATAAAAAGTACGGCTTTCCCATATGGTAGATCATGACCAGATCGACGACCATGCTTCATTGCGGGGACACAAATTTCTCGAGCGTTAAAATTCTTGAGCGGTTACGCAATTGAAACCATGGTATAACAAAAGAGAAAAGTGGTGGAAGGTGGTGAATTGAGGGCTCAAAAGCAGTGTGAATCCAAACTGCCTTCGATGGCCCTGCAATCATGTGATTATATAACTTCTAATCCAAGAGCAGTGTGTGGCAACCCCCTAGGCATTGAGCCTCGTCCTGACCTCGAGGAGGATTAAGTTAATGGAAAAAGATTGGTAGCTGAAAACACAGCTCAGTCCATAAATTGAAGGCATAGAAGCCATGTCCGAGAGAACTAGACTCTCATCCCGCACCACCAAAGAGGGAAGAAAGGCCCATTTTGATCTGAGTTTGCGTCTGACAAAGGAATACATGCATAGTCTAAAAAAAGAATGCACAGATAGAAGCATTGAACGAGATAGCCAGGTCACACTCCTGGCAGTTGTGGGCTGAGATGATTATAAAAAGATCAGTTCTTATTTTGATGAGGTGGGGGTTTTCTTCATAGGATGGAGAGTCGAGTGAGTTTTAGGAGCAGGGCTCTATAATTTTTCAGTTTGTATGCCTAAGGGCTTGGATTGTAAATATATGTTATTGAAGATTCCTTTGAATCATTTTTATTAGACCGTCCTCTTAGTTTACACACTATTTATGTTTTCCTTCTTGTCTGAATGTAATCTCTCTGATTTATGGATCCATGAGGCGATGGAGTTTCTATTTCTATCATGCCCATGTTTCATAGTTCGTCAGATTTGCTTTTTTTTCTTTCTTGTATGAATGTAATCTCTTTGATTTATGGAACCCTGAGGCGATAGAGGTTTTGTTGCTATCATGCCTATATTTCATGATTCACATTTTTTCTTTGTTTTTCTCATTGTTTGGATGTAATCTCTCTGATTTATGGATCCCCGAGGCGATGGAGGTTATGTTATTATCATACCAATCTTTCATGGTTGGTCATATTTTCTCTATTTTTCTCATTGTATGGATGTAATCTCTTTGATTTATGGATCCCTGAGGATATGGAGGATCTGTTTCCATCATTCCCATTTTTCATGGTTCACCAAACATTTCTTGTCTTCTTCTCCTCATCATCACATTAATCATTTTGTCTGATAGACAGTTTAAATTCCTTCCTTATCCATGATACTTACGAATCCATAGCCCAGTGGTCTCGAAATGGTTTGCAGTTACTTATGTTATCTTTTCTTCTCTCTATAGTCTCATTGATCCACCTTCTCAAACCATCTTAATCCTTTTAATTTTATTTTCATGGGTACTGGGCTTATCCTCTTATTGTCGGAGGGTGACTCTCAGTGCTAACATTCATGGTGTCATTTCTGGGGACGAAAGTGAATATATCTTCCCTGGGAGAATGCCAATGATAATATCTGATCTCTGATGATGAACAACTACCATACACATTCAGACTGCATATCATTCACCCGACGACTCCATGATTAAATAATCTAGTGGCGACTCCACAATTTGAAGAAGTCATATTTTCATATGGAATCCATTTTGGCTTGGAGGTTTGATCCTTTTAATTTCTCTTATGTTCCTGAGTTTCCAAATGTTGTTCCTACTATGGATGAATGGGGTTATTTTTTTCCCATATTTAGAGAACATAGAGATGACAACCTTGCAGATCATTAGCTTGAGTTTCATGAACTAATGCATCAGTGGGGAATACATCATGAGGATGTATTAATAAATATTTTCATGTACTCATTAGAGGGATATGCTCGTGAGTGGTATCAATCCTTACCCTCTGCTAGCATCTCCTCCTTGGAACAGTTTCATGGAGATTTCAATATGCATTGTCAAAAGTTTTATTCCTCTAAGTTAATTTGTCATAGTTGTTATGAGGAGTATAAAGATTGTGTTTAGGATATAGCTGATCCTTATGAAGGTTGTGAGAATGAAGAAGATGCCTTGTGTTATAACTAAAATTTCATCCGCAAATGGTTACCAGAATTCAACATCGTCAAACAGTTATGAGGTCGCCCATGGGCCAAAAATATCACAAAAGCATTTCCAAAGGGTCAAAAACTATACAACTAGTGCAAAAATTAAAGGACACTATGAAGACACAGGGCACATGCTCACATGCACAAAACATAAACGCAATAATCGCACACATGTGCACGATGCGCGACTGTTGTCGCAAAAGGCTGCGCACATGAGAAACGACACATTTATGAGAGTGGTCGGCCTCCCACCCACTTCTGGTTCATCTTCCAAGTTGATTTGACACTCAAATCTGGACTGGATTCAACTAGGTGGCTGGTCAAAGACCTATAAATGCCCTAATTAGCCTCTTTACACACTACAAACTAGTTGGACAATACCTCAAAGGAATGCTATAAAAATGCCATGGATACACTTCATTTTTCAAGGAATTCATAGCAACGTTATGCTGCCATTATTCTCTTGAGGAATCCTCTATCCTTATCAAGAGTATACTAGCATCATTGCATTGGGCAATCCATCTCACCCCTTGAGTGGATTAGCAAATAATTCTTTCACCATTTTCATTTTCATTTTCAAAGTTGTAAGAAAATCTTATTTGTGGGGTCCCAAGAGCCCTCCCTTGGAGGAAGAAGAGACTCATAGTCCTATTTCTTCTCGGTCTTTTCTTTCACTAATATCAACCTTATCATTGGTGACATGGGTCTAATTGTTTCTTTTGTTCTTATGTCCCTATGCTCATTAATTTAGTTGTTGTTTTATTTCTTAGTTTAATTCTTAGTTGTTGTTTTATATTTCTTTCTCTTACCCTTTTCCTTACAGCTATCCTACTTAGCAAACACAACTAAGCTTGCAAGAACCTCTATTTTTCTCAGTAAGGTGATGAAAGAGGCATAACAAATTAGCGACTCCACTGGGGAAAGCTATCAATTTCCTACCCCATTTGGGTTTTTCTAGCTCTTCTTTTGGTTTATTTAACTTGTAGGTGCATTAACTGGCCTAAGCCAACCTGCCAATCAACCAATTCCAATTTGAATTAGGAGAATTCCATCTAGAATTTTCATTCACGGACGTGTGTCATCTGTGCACGGGTTTTTTGGCCCACAGACACGCATCGTGCGCACATGCGCTTAAGTCACAGTTCTGTTTTGCGCACCTACGCCCATTAGCTTTTTTCGGTTTGTGCACATGTGCTCTATGCACCTTTGTCTCCACTGAGACCCACGCACTTGTGCAAAAAAATCACATTGTAAGGTTTTTGAGATTTGGGGAAGGCCCTTAGCCTTCTTAAAAGTGATTTCAAGCATGTTTTAAGCTGCACGACTCTTAGTCCCCTCTTCATATAAAGGGATTAGTCAAAACACATAGGCACTTAGGGGGTTAAAATCATTATTTCCTCTTTTGCTTTCATTTTTTCCACATGGATAACTTGTTTTGACTAAAAAAATAAGTTGGAAATCATTTGTAATCACATCTAACTTGCATTGGGACTAGAAGTTGGATAACAATCGCTTACTATGCTCTTCTCTCGCGCCTCCAAGCGACCTTGATGTTGTTGGGTGTTTTTACCCTACGGACTAGTAAGCTAGGGTTCTAAGCCTACATGCAGATCATGACCCTTCAGATTTAATCTTTATCCTTCTACCCAAAATCTCAACCCCTTTTCTCAGGCAAACACAGTAAGAATGAACTAACCTTATTTTCCGAAGGTTGAAGTAGATCC